>JAQSEB010000190.1:0-129076 GCA_030063045.1 Pratylenchus scribneri | reverse complement strand
CTGCCCCCCCCCCCCCCCCCCCCCCCCCGCTAACAGGAAAGTACCGGAAAAATATATTATAGAAATACTTTCCAATATGTCGAAAAAATGTGAACCAAAAAAGTATTACTCAAAATTTTGGGGGCCAAAAGCCTTGTGATTGACAATAGCCTTCTCCAAAATTAAAAATCCTGCATACTAAAAAAATAGCAAAGAATCAGCAGGTTAAAAAATAGGGATTGCCTATAGGGTATAGTCAGAGATCAGAGTGCGTATATAATGCGTATAATATAATGTATAATCAAGGTGCGTATAACCAACGCTTAATTAGCCTAATAAAATCGTTGGGTATAACCGTTAACTATAAACGTTACGCCCATGTATAATTAACCCTACTTCACTTACGCGCTCTTCACAGTCACATAAACAAGACTTAGATTCAACAGAATCCCAAAAGAGGTAAAAAACAATCGATAGCCATAAAAGCCAAACAGGATCCAAGCTTGGGGACCATCATTGCGCATGAAATATTGGTACCACTGAAAAAAAGAATTTCAAATTTTAAAATTGAGTGATTAAAATCAATTTAAAAATTTAAAAATTTACTATCATTACCAAATCCGCAGATATATTGTAGGGCATTTGAAAAAATTTAAAAAATAGTTGAGGAAATAAAATTTTTATAATTATGATAAAATATTTTTGATGATTGTGATGGATGATTATGCAAATAAGTTAGTTAAATGAGGGCAAAACTCTTACATAAAACCACGTTTAAAAGTAAACATGCTTGTCAAATTTGCCAAATAAATGTATTTTTTTTTGTATTAAATAATGAAGATTTTAAGATGAATTAATTAAGAAAAAAGGGCAAATGCTAAAAGAGTTATCAAAATGACTGGAAATGTGCACTTTTGGATAGAATATCTGGTTATTTAGTATATATATATATTTTTTTGCATGATTGAACTTTGCAATTTTTAACAAAATTTTAATTAGAGATCGGCACGGCGCTTCGTTCGAGAAATCGGTTCGGGTTTAATGAAAAAACCCGAACCCGAAAAATCTGAAAATTCTAAAAATTCTTCGGCCGGGTTTCGGTTCGAGTTACCCGAATCAAACCAATCCGAAAAAAAAATCCGCGGGTTTTTCGGATTTTCCATAATTTTTAAAAACTGTGCAAAAATGTAAAATTTTTTCGATTGTTGAAAAATGATAAGTAAACAATTTAAAAAATAATATTTGTGCGGAATAGATCATTATTTATAATAATCTATTTTTGGAAATGTGCGATTAAGAAAAATCAACATTTCAGCCTTTCGTGGATGTAAGCATGATCGTCGGTAATCATATATATATAATCCCTCTAGTAGCTGAAAAAGTTTCTACCATCAGGCACTGCCAAATAAATTATCGTTGCTACAGGTAAATTTTGGAAGGTTTTCTTCTTAAAATTCAGCGGAATTGTTCTGGGAGTGAGCCCGACGAATTTTTTGATATAAAATTCACATACTTTTGAGCCAAAGGCAAAAATTTTTCAAGAAAATTTGTCTCAGAAAGAAAAATTTTTATCATAAAAGCACAGCCGAAAATTTTTAGAGAGAGTGCTCAAAAAATGCCCAAAAATGAACTTTTTATCAGCCAATATTGCTCGGTCAAGTACCCTTATTTTCGATGATACCTCGATCGGGAGTACTGATGTGTTATCTACCAGCAGATTTTCAAAAAATATTTTTTTGTAAATAATATACCAATCGACGCGTCTCGGCGAGCTGGTTACGAAAATATTATTAGCTTCGCATAAAACTCAAAAATAAAAAGTTATGACCTCATGAAAATCGAAAAAGTGCTTGGTCCCCTCTATACGTCGAAGGATTTGCCCGACTGTAACTTTTTTATTTTTGAGTTTTATGCGAAAACGATGGCAGATTCGAGCTTCTCTCGTCGAGACGCGTCGAATGAGCTATAATTTGACCAAAAAAATTTCAAAAAAAATTTTTCGAGTTTTTCGACCTATAGGGGGGACCATTAACTTTTGCAATTTTCAAATGGCCATAACTTGGCCAAAAATGTTCGCGCGATCAAGATTATTGACATTTTCATAATCAGCTCGTCAAGACGCCTCGAATGGTATATTATTTACAAAAAAATTTTTTTTTGAAAATCTGCTGGTAGATAACACATAAGTACCCGATCGGCTTTCTGTTTTGATTTCCCGAAAAAACCCGAGTCAGGTCCCGAAAAACCCGAGCGAGAACCCGACCCATCCGATCTGTAATTTTATTGGGTAAGAAGAGCAGATGAAAATTTAATTCCTCAGCATTCCCAATCCCAATAGCTAATAGAATGACCCTTGTCTACACTGGAAGTTAGAACAGGTGTAATTTCTAAGCAAATCACAATAAAATATATGAAATGCCACAGGAAATTATTTACATAAGATGAACCCTACTTTTTCATTTTTGTTGATGAGACAATAACCAAATTCAATTTTATAAAGAAAAATTAATTTTAAATTTTTTTTATTCAAAAAATGTCAATATTTATTTATTATTAATTATACAATACCAATTCATTAATTCTCAATTATATTGCTGCTAGGCAATAGTAATGGGGTGGGCGCTGGGGCAACGGTGCCAACACTTTGTTCATTTCTCAACAATTTCCATAACCGTACGACCAATCGTGTAAGTGGACGAAATTTATTCAGCGCGTAGTCTCGATAAGGGCGCACAAATGTGATTGTCAACAGCGGATTCACCACCGAGTATGTGGCCATCCAAATTGTGACGATTTCAAAGTATATGTGATTGGAGAAAAAGGTCTTCCGTTCAGCACCAATATCAAATAGCTTGATTAGCCAATAAAGGGCAAAATGATGTAAAAAAGTGGTTGCAACATCTATGTCAAAATTTATAATTTTGAGAAAAAAATTATTTTTACTTTGTTAAAAATTAATAAAAGTTAAAAAGAATTATTTTTTTGTCAAAAAATGAATTTATAAAAAAAAATATAGAATGTTAAGAAGTCATACAAAATTTTTAAACAATAATTGTAATAAAAATTAAAAGAAAATGGTTAGAGTTGAGGGCGTTAGCTTATTAGCTGTATAATGCAAGATAGTTTTTAAATGTAGCTTGATATTAGGCCATTTTTATGCCTAAAATTGTCAGACAAAATTTTTTCCAAATTTTTTTTTATTCAAATTAAATGAAATTAATATCAAAATTCTATTTTACGAGCCAATTGATCTGATGAACATTTATTTTTTATTATCTAACCTGAATGATCAACAAAACTGTGAGTTGTAGTTGCAATTTATATGTTTGTGCACTAAACCGTTGGCGATGTCCACGCAAATATCGAATAATTGAAATGCCAGAATAGAAGCATAAACATTGCAAAATGGCAAGTATGCCAAAATAGCATTCTAATACCAACATTTCGATACGATTTTTTAATCCGATGAAAAGCATCGGATGACCCTAAATTCAGATTATATTCATTCTTTTTGCATAATTTTTTATTTTATTACATTTTTTGGAAAAAGTTTGCTAAGGTATGTTTTACATGTTCCCCTTTCCGGAAAATGTTCGAAATGTTCGCCAACATGTGTTTTCCTTTTCCGGAAAATGTTCGCCAACATGTGTTTTCCCTTTCCGGAAAATGTTCGCCAACATGTATTTTCCCTTTCCGGAAAATGTTCGCCAAAATGTATTTTCCCTTTCCGGAAAATGTTCGCCAAAATGTATTTTCCCTTTCCGGAAAATGTTCGCCAAAATGTATTTTCCCTTTCCGGAAAATGTTCGCCAAAATGTATTTTCCCTTTCCGGAAAATGTTCGCCAAAATGTATTTTCCCTTTCCGGAAAATGTTCGCTAAAATATGTTTTCCCTTTCCGGAAAATGTTCGCCAAAATGTATTTTCCCTTTCCGGAAAATGTTCGCCAAAATGTATTTTCCCTTTCCGGAAAATGTTCGCTAAAATATGTTTTCCCTTTCCGGAAAATGTTCGCCAAAATGTATTTTCCCTTTCCGGAAAATATTCATTAAAATTTATTATTTACCAATTTTATTGCTTCCAAAATTCGCTCATGTTCTCTTTTATATCCACTCGCATCGTTTTCAATGCCTCGAATTGAATACAAAATTCTCTCTCTGACTTGCTCAGCAGACAATGGATGAGTGTCGAATTCCTCTCCAACATGTGGAGTATACGGTCCAACTTTATCCAACACACTTTTCATATTACGTCCATTCACAAATTCTTCCATTTGTTCACTGCGATTCTGAGGAATTTTGGCATTTAATAGTGTATAATTGCGTCCCTTGAATTGCCAAATAAAAATGTCCTGATAAAAAAATATTTATTTTGTTAATGTTGAACTTTTTTGCCCTTTTTTAAATTTATTTGATGTTTTTTATTTTACAAAAATGATAAAAAAATGAAATTTAATTTTCGATGGAATAACATTTCTGAATTCATTTGTACAAAATCAAAAAAAATTTTCTAACGCACGAAACCGGTTTATGCAATTAAAAATGGTATGGTTTAAATTCAAAAAATGATTTTCGAATTCCTGACTTGAAAATACTTTTTATAAATAATTCTAAGTAAAAAAAAATAAAAATTAAATTTTTATAGAACGACCACCGCTTTACCCAATTATTTAAAAATTTTTTTGTACCTCAATTGAATAGCAGCTATAACGGAAGAAAAAATAGCCATTCACAGCAGATGTTGTGCAAACAAAAATTAAAATGCAAATTCGGGTGCTCCTTTTGTCGATCAAATCGAAGAGTGTTGGATGTTCCGTACTCATCACTTGCGAATATCGAAATAACATTGAGAACATTTGGAAAATAAATTGGCAATAGAATGAAGTGACGAATAGAGAAAACTATAATTAATTAGGAAAATTGTGAAGATCCTTCAGAATGGTTTTAAATTTTTGGTCGATTTTCGAGGTCCTGTCCTGAACATGAACCCAAATCTGACATTTATTTTTATATACAATTATAAATCCTTTACTTGAAGCCACTTCGAGAAGGTCTTTGAAATTTGAAGCCTCAGAACTTCTTCTAATATAGGATCTACGGTATCTTTAATCTTAAAATCTTACAAAATGATGCAAAATTCATCATTTAAAATGCGAAAGGAGACTAAGAAAAATTTGAAATAATTTTGTAAAATAATTATCAAAAATTAAAACTTCCTACATCCATTCTAAATGATTTAAAATTATTGCAAATACAAATACCAACCGAAATGCCGCCTCCTTCCCAGTCTAAAAATTGTGCCAATCCCTTCATTTCCACAGCACCGCTGTCCGGGATCCACATTTCCGGCTTCATTAGAAAACCAATGCAGAATCCGAAAATCATATCAGGGATCTGTAAAATTTGGTGCTATGTCAACTCCTGAATAGTGCAAATGTGAAAGTTTTCGACTTATTAATAAATAAATCAGGGACCGGTTTTAGACAATACAAATTTTATTACCATTTTGTAGATCTCATCAAGACGCATCGATTAGTATACATTTTTTCATGGTTTGGCCCAAAATTAAAGAGTTTTAAACCAAAAACTCAAAAATATGGGTTTAAACGGTTTAACTCTTTATTTTTGGGCCAAACCATGACAAATTATATACCAATCGATGCGTCTCGATGAGATTTACAAAATGGTATAAGATTTGTAGATTCTAAAACCGATTTCTGATTTATTATAATAAGTAGAAAACATCCACATTTGCACTATTTAGGACATGACCACATTTGCACTGCCCTTTGTCTATTCAGGCCTCGACCCCGTACGGTAAAATTTTAATAATTTAATTTTTTTTTTCATAAAATTTATACCGCCATTCCGCACA
This sequence comes from Pratylenchus scribneri, assembly GCA_030063045.1. NCBI lineage: Eukaryota > Metazoa > Nematoda > Chromadorea > Rhabditida > Pratylenchidae > Pratylenchus > Pratylenchus scribneri. The sequence goes on along the minus strand of JAQSEB010000190.1, from coordinate 123,224 downwards.
GATAGAAGCGATATACACTCATTTCAGCGGTGGATTTTGCCAATATCAAAAAAATTGTATAAATTTGTAGCAGAAAAGAAATTCCAGTCATTGAGAAAAGGATTGAATCAAGAGAATATTGTTCAGCCATTTTTGACCGTATATTCTTTCTTATTTCTTATAAATAATTTTAATTTAAAATTAGCATTTTTTAAGGCCATAAAAGAGTGGCCAAATTGACATTTTTAAGCCAATTTAATGGTTTTTTCGTTGGAATTATCAATTTGTGTCAGTGTTCTTCCTTCATTTCTTTTGAAAATTTGCAGCAGTCAACATTTTCAATTTTTGAGAGGCCGCCTTTTGTGTTCGGCACATTCAATTGGGGAAATAATGCCAATGGCATTATCCTTTGCTGACATTGACGACAAAATTTAGCAGATGAAAAGGCGAAACATCTGCTGCTAATTAATTCCTTTCTTTGGTTCTGTATCCTAATTAAAATGTCAACCAAGGTATAATTGAATTGTTGATGAATTGTTTAATGTCCATTATCATTTGTTTTAGAATATCAACATTAATTTGTGGAAAAAAATAACATCGATAATATAATTAATTATAAAATGTAATTCTTTTAGCAATTGTTGTCATTTTGGTAACCATTTTTCATGGCCAATTTTAATTTCCCACCGAATTCTTTTGTCGCCTGAAAATTCATTTAAGGAAAATAGCGCATTAAATAACAAATTAATTACTTTGAATAAATAAAATTTATCAGTATTTTTTTGGAAAGGATTAAACTAAAATAAATTTGGTCAATGAGATGCTTCATCGATGAAAATTACTTTGGCTTCATCTATGTTTTTTACTATTTAAGTTTAATAATCTAAATAATTATATATCATTTTATAGGCAATAATTTATTCATTTATTTTATATAAATTTTAATTAATTTGGCTTTTCTCTGTCGGAGTTATGGCCAAAAAATTTCACTGTTTTTGCTTGGATTTCATCAATGTTTTTACTCATTAAATTTTATAATTAAATTCAATCCACATAAATTATAAGCCATAAAATTGATAAGATTCTGCTCTTTAATTTGATATAAAATTTATTTAATTTGGTCCATTTCTTCTCGAGTTATTGCCAAAAATGCCAATGCGCCCCAATTCTTCCTTTCTCCTCTTAATTCTTTAAATAGAAGAAATTAATTCCCCCACTCAATGGTTCGCCTAGCGCATTGGTAATGTGCTTGGGTGAAAGTGAGTCGGGTCGGGTTCGAATCCCGACCGGGGATTGTATTTTTGCCTGCTTCCTTGTTCACAATGAAGTGATGTCGTTGCCTCTCATGAACCAATCAATAGTTAATTCACCGATAGCCAAGTCCCGAGGGTCCTAGTGCCCTCCTCCGAAAGGAGTTTGGGGCGCTCAGGCGACTGGTGCCTCTTGGTTTGGGTTCCAAGACTGTACCATGCGGCACTATATGTGCCGGCGGACATGGGCAGACGTCCCCGATTGGGACATGAGGGCGCGATGTCTCCGATTTGTGGCTTGGGAGTTAGGGCCATCTTCCCTAATCGACCAAGAGCTAGACGAAATACTCAATGGAAGAACTGGCAACAGTGGCCCGTAGGGAGCTGTGACGCCGACCTTGAGGAGGCCCACTTTTTGCAATTTTTTTTTTGTAATAAATTCGTTATGGAATTGGAAATATGGAGAAAAAGAGATGAAACAATGGATTTAATTTGTATTTTGACTTCATTTATCACATTTTTGAATCAAATCTGAAATGTAAATCTTTCTTTGACTTTTGATGAATATGTTTATTCGATGCGCAAGAGTCGATTTAGTTTGTAAAATTTCAATTCTAAATCTAATTTATAAGGAAATGAAATAGTTGTGGTCAAAAAAGAAATGAGCGATAAAGCTTTATGAGATTATGAGAAAGCGGTTTTTTGGCCATAACTTTGTTAGATGCCAATCAACAGGACTTGAAATTGAAATTTTACCCGTTAATTCGACCATTCCGCGTCGAATGAGCCTATTACCATTCTCTGATTCCCAAATTTTTATTTACCTTTTTCTATTGATTTCTGTAAAAGGCCATAATTTAAGCTTAAATTTAAATTTGGCAATCAGAGATTGGGAATAGGCTCATTCGACGCAGAATGGTCGAAATAACGGGTAAAATTTCAATTTCAAGTCCTGTTGATTGGCAACTAACAAAGTTATGGCTAAAAAAACCATTTTTCTTTCCCATTGATTACTGTAAAAGGCCATAATTTAAGCTTAAATTTAAATTTGGGAATCAGAGATTGGGAATAGGCTCATTCGACGCGGAATGGTCGAATTAACGGGTAAAATTTCAATTTCAAAGCATGTTGATTGGCAACTAACAAAGTTATGGCCAAAAAACCATTTTTCTTTCCCATTGATTACTGTAAAAGGCCATAATTTAAGCTTAAATTTAAATTTGGCAATCAGAGATTGAGAATAGGCTCTTTCGACGCAGAATGGTCGAATTAACAGGTAAAATTTCAATTTCAAGTCCTGTTGATTGGCAACTAACAAAGTTATGGCTAAAAAAACCATTTTTCTTTCCCATTGATTACTGTAAAAGGCCATAATTTAAGCTTAAATTTAAATTTGGGAATCAGAGATTGGGAATAGGCTCATTCGACGCAGAATGGTCGAATTAACGGGTAAAATTTCAATTTCAAAGCATGTTGATTGGCAACTAACAAAGTTATGGCCAAAAAACCATTTTTCTTTCCCATTGATTACTGTAAAAGGCTGTTTGGAGCAAACTCCAAAATAAAAATTTAATTTTGATATTTTTGATTTTATTTTAATTAAATATATTTTTATTCATTCAATTTCCATTTAATTTCAATTTTATTCATTTTAATTCTTTTATTCAATCAATTCCCATCCACTTCCCTTCCAACCAAAGTTCACATTTCCTTTTTTACACAATTTCTCGCCAGCCAGCCAGCCGCCCCCATCCCATTCAATCAGCACCCCTTATTATTTTTTGTCCTTGGGATTGGAAGAGGGAAAATGGCAACATTTTCCCTCGCAAATAGAAAACATCCATTTTTCTAACCTTGAGGGGGGCAAAAAAGTGGGGAGAAAAATTGAACAGTCATTCCACCATTTTGAGCAAAATCGCCTATCGGGCGAATATGAGAAAATTGTGAGGAAGAGGGAGCTGGCTGGGGAATTTATTATTTTTGTGTTTTAATTTCAATTTTAACCACTTTTAAGTTTCCCCTACGGCAAATTAAGGTTGATTTGAGTAAATAAGGAACACGTCTATCGGACGTTTGAGTGAATTAATAAAGATTGAATTTGCCTTAGGGTGAAATTTATCAAAATATACATTTTACCACTTTATCGCTAATTCACAAATTTAATTTTACTGATTAATGATTTTGAATTTAATACTTTTTCAAATGCCATTAGGGCAATCCAGACAATTATTAGAAAATTATTTAATTGCCAAATTTGTGAATTAGTAGATAATACGATGAAATTGAGTAACTGATTTTATATAAATTTATAATTGTCCACCCTATTTTTGCTTTAATATTGAATGCCTTCTAAATTAATATCGCGATTTTGTATTTCCATTTCGGTTTAATTACCCAAGTTTGAGATTTTCATATAAATAAAATTTTGTGAACAATCAATCAAATCAATTGGAATTTACTAAAATAAAATTTGGCAACTTTATTTGGGTAATTTTCCACTGGGCAAATTCGTGTTCGATCGTAGCGAAATCGGAACAAATTTTGCTTATTTGGCGACCCTGTGCATTGTGAACTTGCACATTCTTGTACCGATCCCCACCAGTGAAAAGCCAAGCAGCTCAGACTCCTTGGACCTGTGTGCCCGATCAAAAGGTGCAAACTTGGTGTCCGATCCCCTCTTGTGAAAAGCCCAAGGCACGGCTCAGACTCCTTGGGACCTTGAGCCCGATCAAAAAGGACATTGATCAACACCGGATCAACAACTTCTGGTGGATAAATTTTTAAATTTTATAAAATTTTCTAAGAACAATTGAGAAAAATTTTGCCAGTCTATCGGACAAAAGGCAATAAATTTTGTAAATTGAGAATAATCTAGCTTCCTATCGGGAAATTTTTTGCCAGTCTATTGGACAAAAGGCAACAAATTTTCTAAATTAAGAATAATCTAGCTTCCTATCGGGAAGTCTTTTGAGTTTTAATTAAATTTATATTTTTCATACAAAGTTCTTGTTCAATTATCGTTATTCCTATCGGGAATTAAAACGATTTGATTAAATCCGGGAAAATGGTGTCTGTAATAAAAGAAAGGATCAAACCCTTAAAAGAACTGGTCAATGACATATTAGAGAGCCCAATACCAAATCTTACTTATCAGGACCTCGAAAATGACCCTAGAGCGACCAAAACGGAATGGGAAAGGGCAGAATTAGTGCTTCAAGATCTAGAAATGTACTTGCAAGAATATGAGGGTTCAAGAAAGGATTGGATGGGCTATTTATCGAAATTAAGTGAAGCTAATCGTGCGCTAGCAGATACGGAAATGAACACCTATTTGGAGGAGAACGCACCTAATCTAAGAACGTTGCATAAGAAAATCAGAGATTTGAAAAAGGAATCAGCACAATGGAGAGTTAACATTCAAGAATATGACAGAAACCAAAACAGAACAGCTTCAGTCCAGGATAATGATTCAACGCAAGGTCAACAAAATGAAATGTTTGAGGCAAATAAAAAAGCAATGGAAAAAATGGCCAGAGCATTCGAAAATCTCAGTCGAAGATCAGCGGCACCAGCTGATGATCCCGATTTTGCTGCGCAAGGATCCAGCAAGAAAGGAGGAATAAATCTGCCGCCTATCAAGCTTCAAACATTCAAAGGAGGGAGAGACTGGGCTGAATTTTGGGATCAGTATAATGTTGGAATCCATAAAGATAATAGCCTATCGTCGGCTAGAAAGCTTATCTATCTCAAGACCCTTGTCGAGGGCGAACCGAAAGACTTGATTTATGGATTGTCGAATATTGATAAGAATTACATGATTGCTGTGGAAATTCTTCAAAAGAAATATGGGAACAATGAAGCAAACATTCAGCAACTGCATATGGACTTGGCCAATCTGAAACCATCAACAACCTTTGCTGAAGATGTCAAATTGCAAATCGAGGCAGAAAAGATTATGAGACAGTTAGAATGCTACAAAGAAGATGTGAACAACCCTCAAGTGCTCATTGCTCTTCAAAATAAAGTGTCAAAACCGACATTAAGGAAAATTATGGAACTCAAAAAGTTAACTCCAGCTGATCAAAAATGGGATACTAAAAAATTTCGAAAAGCTCTGAATATAGTGATTCAAGATGAATCGGAAGTGGAACAAATTTACCGTCAAAAACATACAATCATTCGAAAAGAAAATCCAGCAGAAAAGAGTCGTCGCAAAGAGCCTAAACTCCTATCGGGAGATCAAACAATGGCATTTGCGGCAGTGGGAAAACCATTTGAAAAGAAAAGCGCAAATGAGAACAAAGGAAATTTCGCCGGAAGAAAAAGGGACAAGTATTGTGTCCTATGCGAAGGCGGAAATCATTGGACGGCGGAATGCCGAAAACATCCAAATATAAGAGCGAGATTGGAGCAAGCAAAAAAGATGAAGTTGTGTGCAAGATGTTTTAGAAATGACCACAAATCGTGGCAATGCGTAAAAGTTTTTAGACCATGCTTCTGGTGCAAAGGGAGTAATCACATTAGTCCACTTTGTTCATCTAAATTTAAAACTGAAAAGGAAACAATCTCCACAGTTTTTGATGGATATGAAAGTGAAGAAGAAGAGAAAGAAGAAAAGATGGACGAAGAAGAATACGTGGATCAATATGCAAGCGATGAAGAAGAAAAGTCAGAAGAGCAACCAGAAGAAGAACAAGAAGAAGAAGAGCAGGTGACGACTTCATTTGTTGCTTTGAAACCAAAGCAAAAGATGCAACGAATTTTGCAATGTGCCAAAGTCAAAATATTCAATCCGAAGCGTCCAACAAAGACAAAAGAAGCTTATATAGTCTTCGATAATGGAAGCCAACGTTCATTTATTAGGGAAGACTTAGCCAAAAGTCTTAATTTATCCAAATTGGAATCCATTCACTTAAACCTATCGGGTTTTATGGAATGTGATTTGGGAAATGTTCACACAAATGATACTCAATTTGGAGTAATGACTAAATTTGGACCAATGTTAATCGAAGGTACTCGCATGGAAAAAATTATTAAACCAGTCACATATATTCCTATCGTGGAATCTGAATTGAATGAAGATGAATTGCTTATCCCAAAAGACATAGTCAAAACTGATATTTTGATTGGAATTGATCAGATAAGAATGTTCGAAATCGTTGATCGGTATCAACTCCCAAGCGGGTTTTGGATTTCTGACTCAAAAGTAGGACCATTTATCAGCGGAAAAGGCCAAACCAAAACAAAGGGAAGACAAATTGAGCAAATTGGAATCACTATTATGGCTAATGTTCTAGATATGGATGAGCAAGAAGAGTTAAAGATTGACCTATCGGGTGAAAAACTGAAACAAATCGAGAATTTATGGTTTTCGTATGAGGAAATGGGTCTAAAAGATGTCGAAATTAATGATGAAGATATTTGGATTAAACAGCTCAATATTCGAAGAGATGAGGAAGGAAGATATGCAATTTCTTTGCCCTACAATGATCGAGCGAATGCGCTTTTACCCAATTATGGTCTAGCTTATGGAAGACTGCTCTCAAATTTAAAGTATATGAAGCAAAAACCAGAATTAATCATGAAGATTGATGAGATTTTCAAAGAACAATTGAAGCTGGACATAATCGAAAAAGTGACAGATTGGAAACAGTGGCAGGGAGTTTTGCATTACATTCCACATCAACCAGTGATTAGAGAAGATAAAGAAACCACGAAAGTCAGAAATGTCTCAGATGCAAGTGCAAAGGATAAGAATGGACTTTCGATCAATCAATGCTTGGAAAAAGGACCTACTCAAATGAATGACATTTCAGGAATTCAACTTCGAAGCCGTTTACCTAAATACCTTATTTGTGCTGATATTGAAAAAGCATTTTTGCAAATTCGGATCAAACAAGAAGATCGAGATGCATTACGATTTTTATGGAAAGATAACCCTTTAGATGATCAATCACCTATCGTGGTGTATCGATTTAAGGGAATGCCTTTCGGACTGATCAGTAGTCCAGCCTGCTTGAATACTATCCTGAGCCTGCATTTGGATCAACATGGATCAGAATTAGCAAAGCAGATCAAAAATAACATTTATGTTGATGATATAACACAGGGAGAAGAAAATGAAGATAAAATCATCCCAATTTGCAATGAAATGAAGAAGATATTCAAATCAGCAATGATGAATTTGCGGGGATTTTGCGTGAACAATCTCGAAGCATATGAGAAAATTCCTGAAGAAGATAGAGCAAAGATGGAAGGAAGGAAAATTCTGGGAATAAGATGGGACCCAAAGGAAGACACAATTACCATTCCATTACCTGAATGGAAAGAAGGAAGCAAATGCACAAAAAGGACAATGCTTTCTCAAACGGCATCAGTTTTTGACACTCTAGGTTTAACAAGTCCTTCATTGCTATCAGCCAAGCGAATAATTCAAAGTGTATGGAAATTGGATTTGAATTGGGACAATCCGGTACCCGAAGACATTCAAAAAGCTTGGATTAAATGCATGGAAGATTGGAAAGAAGTAAAATTCACGTTTCCAAGAAGGTTGTTCTCAAGAACCCTAACGGGGTCAAAGCAACTGTCACTTGAAGTTTTCGCAGATGCATCTGGTTATGCCTTTGGGATTGTTGTTAATCTGAGAGCTGAATTTGAGGATAAAAGCGTTCAGTTTGCCTTTCTGCAAGGTAAAAGTCTTATTCGACCCATAAATCTACCGGAAAAGCAAAATACCATCCCAAAAATGGAACTGCATGCACTTAAATTAGCCGTGAAATTAGCACTTCACGTTCAAAAAGAATTGAAATCTGAAGTTGAAGTGAAGAAAATACAGTTATGGACAGATTCAAAAGACGCAATTGATTGGCTTAACAGTCACAAAAGACATGATAGATTCATTCAAAACAGATTGAATGTCATTCGACTTTTTGAAGTGAAGCATGTTAAAGGAGAATTGAATCCAAGTGACATCGCATCAAGAGGTTGCACAGCAATTGAGCTGATGAATCATCCTTACTGGTTTCGTGGTCCATTGTGGATGAATGATGAGAATCCTGAAATTCTATCGGAATTTAATTCAGAAAAATGGCATGAAGAAGAAATGGCCATGGAAAAATATGACACAATTCTGAATATTAACATCAAACAAATAAAGGAAGATGAATGTTTAATTCAGGATTGGTGCAGATACAATAGTTTATCAAAGTTGAAAAGAATTGTGAGCTACGTGCAAATATTTACAGATAAATGTAAAGAAGGCAAACGGAAATCCAACAAATTGCCCAAAAATGAGGACGAATTAAATAAGTTGATTGAAAAAGTGGAACAGGTGACAGCAGAACAGATGGCAAAAGCGGAAATTCTCTTAATTAGAGAAGCCCAACAACTTTTTCCACCCGAAGCTAATCTCTTTCGGGAGAAACAATTCGAATATAATGAAGAAGGGTTATTGATTTGCCAAAGCCGACTCACCAAAAGTGAATTAACAATGGAAGCAAAAACTCCGATTTTTCTGCCTAAAAACTCACCTTTGACTAAGCTGTTTATCAAATATTATCATTGGAAACTATATCATGCGGGAATATCGACAGTGTTAGCCGAATTAAGACAAAGATTTTATATTCCTCAAGCGAGGAGAACAGTCTTTGAGGTGCTCAATCGAAATTTATTGACAAAATGTTATGTTTGCATTAAGCATAAATCAAAAGCGTATGCTTTGCCAAAAATGCCTCCTTTACCTACCTATCGGGTGCAAGGTAAAAGGCCGTTCCAATTTATTGGACTTGATTATTTTGGTCCGATGATTGTTAAAGAAAGTGATAAAAACCAAAAAGTGTGGGGATGCCTATTCACTTGTGCGACGACCCGTGCTATACACATTGAATTAGTGGAAGATTGTACAGCCAGTGAATTTCTTTTGGCCTTCAAACGGTTCATTGGACGAAGAATGGAACCAGAAATTATCATTTCAGATAATGCACTCCAATTCAAACTTGCTTCTCGCATAATCAAGCGATTGTGGTCAAAAGATCAAAGTGATTGGAATAAAGTGTTCACAGATAAGGAAGTTCAAAATTTCACTAGTGAAAATGGAATTCGATGGCAATTCATAACTGATCGAGCACCTTGGGCTGGGGGAATGTACGAAAAGATGATTGATCTGACCAAAAAGCCATTGAAGTGTGTGCTTGGAAAGACATTAGTGAAGAAAAGTGAATTACAAACAATTTTGATTGAAATTGAACGCATTGTTAATTCAAGGCCATTGACTTATATGGGAGAAAGTGACACAATAAAACCATTAAGGCCAATTGATTTTCTAATTCCTTATCAAACAGTTTCCTATCGGGAAGGAGTTTTGGAATTGGAATTGCCTATGAATCCAACAAAAGAAAATCTGGAAAACCGTTTTCGAATTTTATCAGAATTGTCTGATAAAATATGGAATATTTGGAGAACCGACTACCTATTAGCTCTTAGAGACTCTCAAAAATTCGGGGAGAAGAAAGGACAAAAAATTTTGGAGTTGGGAGAGGTCATCCTAGTGGATGAAGAGAATTTGCCCCGAAGTCGATGGAGAATGGGAGTTGTGACTGAATTTAGAATGAGTTCGGATGGCAAAGTGCGATCAGCCGTAGTCAGAGTCTGGGATGGAAAGAAATGGGGACAAATCAATAGGCCAATAAACAAATTATATCCTTTAGAGGTGAAATCAAAGATAATTGAACAAGAACATAACTCTCTATCGGAGAAAATCGATAAAATTAATGAAAATGATCAAACACCTCTATCGGAGGATGTAAACTTGATTATTTCAGAAGCAATGGCCGAAAGACAAGACACATCCCGAATGATCGAAGACCAAGAAACGTCCCTATCGGGGAATAATGTTTCTTCGGCTCGAGTTCAACTGGAAAATTGGGAACTGTTGGCTGAATGTGATCATGAGGAATGCGAGCCAATATGGTTTGGCAATCTTTTGGAAATGGTTCCGGACAATTGGGATAAACTCAAGGAGGTGGTGCAATGCCGAATTCGTTATGTGTCAATTTTCAAGCTGATCACAATGATGTGGGTGTTAACCTTTGGCTTGGATGAACATCAAATGTATCAATTGCTTGGCAACATCTCGAATACAAATGGAATTCATCTATGTATGGAGTGCGTTGAATTTAAGGAAGGAATGAGAAAAGGGAAAGGACGAATTCTCAACACCAAGCCAAATGCATCCATGATGAAGAACCATAAGATAAAGGGAAAAGTCGATGGGCTAAAATTCACTCGGACGATATTGAAGGACATATTCAACTTGTGGAAGAATAAATGTAAAGTGGCTGAGAGACAATTGCATCTTAAGCCGTGGGGATTTGTGACAATGGAAGTGGTGAATGATGAATATGAATTGGCAAGAGAATGGGCAGACATTATCACTATGCAAAGGATCCCTCTGAATTACGACTTGCCTCCGGATTTGGCCCACTCAAATGTTGTGTTTATTGGCGATGAACTATCGGTTCTAATGGGCCAAGCTTTTGGAAAATGTTATATGTGGCAACCATCCAATATTTACAATATTGTTCAAGAATTTTCGGACAAATTGTTTTTAACTCGTGAAGTGGACCACGTCATACTGTACTTCGGAAAAGATACATTGGAGAGAGGGCAACCGAACCGAATAATCGGAGTCTGGAACGAGATGCGAACCGTTTGGATGGAAAGAGGAATTGTTGGAGTGTTTATCATGCCACCGACCAATAAACGAGAATTGAAGGAAAAAATTGATGACAACTTCAATTTATTTGTGGAGACAAGATCAACCGAATCGATTCGGGTTCTGAATCCGAATTACACAACTCGAGAAGCAATACCCAGTGACGAGGACTTGGCAATGATCATCCAGCAATTAGAATATTGGAACATCAGTAATGAAGAGAAGCCTTTAACCTGGCAAGAGAGGAAAGGAAACTTCGAATCCACTGGCCCCAGTCGAATGAGCGGACGATCCAGTGAAACGGAAACTCTACACCTATCGGGTGTTAATGAGCCCAGTTCATCTGGAACAAGTCGTCAAAACTACCGTTCGGGTGAGGAAGCTCTACTCCTATCGGGAGTTAATGAGCCCCATTATTCAGAAGCTCCTCTTCTCTCGAATGAACCTTGCTCGTCAAGCAACATGGACCGTCAGCAATGTTCTGAAGGATTTGTTCAACGGCTGGCCAATTTTGCCAATCAGTGTTCAATTAGAGAAGATCTTCATCCGTTGCTAAGGCCTAGAAAACGAATCGAGCCGCCTTCTCCTGACTTCCACCGGAAAAAGGCTAGAGATGACAGCCCCAATCCACCTCCCGTGGAGCCAATTACCGATGATGAAGAAGATTATGGAGGCCCAGTAAAACCATTCTTTGGATGCCACAGTTTTCTATCCAACATGTTTGAGGCTTCGTTCGAATTGGATGGTCGACGTTACCTCTCAAGCGAGCATGCCTATCAATATGCTAAGGCTCTACACTTTGGCTATACTAAAACTGCGGCTGACATAATACGCTACAGCAGTCCGTTCACAGCAAAACGCTTGGCTAAAGGATATAGGCTGAACGAACAATACAAGAAGAGACTCGAACCTGGCTCCCGCCCATACAGTAGGAATGAATGGAGAAATCATTGTATCATGGTGATGCGGAAAATAGCAGCTGCCAAGTTTGAACAAAACCCGCAACTGGCGGAAATGCTGCTGAGGACAAAACCTAAGATTTTGGCCGAAATGACTGCATCCGACGACTTCTGGGGCACAGGAATAGATATCGGACATCGGGATGAACAACATCGAGAAAGATGGCCAGGCCAAAATCTTATGGGCCAAATTCTCATGGAAGTTCGGAACAATCTTCAGGTTAATCAGGGTTCATCCCTATCGGGGATTAATAACCCACCTGACAATGCTGGTTCATCCCTATCGGGGAGTAATGACCGCAAAGAAAATGAGGAAAAGGCTACTCAATCAAATATTTTGGTAGAAATAAATTACAATGATGATGAATTGGATTATGATGAGGAGGATTGGAGTGATAGAAATTGGCAAGGAAATATCGAATTTAGCGATTTGCTTCAACGCCTTAAGATTCAGTTCGACAATTTCAACAAATTAACCGATGAAATGTGGGAATTTTATGCTACAAATGTTCAAAGTCGTGAAAGTTATGAACGAAAAATGAGAGTGGTTGATGACATACAACGGAAAGTAGGAGCCTTGGGCACGGTAACCTTGTTTGGATCCTCTCGATCACACATTGGCAAAGATAACTCGGACTTGGACATGTGCATTATTCCTCTCGGACGTCATGTAAAAGTAGATGAAGTTGAGAATGCCAACAAATATCAAAAGGAAATGCTTTTTGTTGTTCGTCGACTGCCCTTTAAGGGCTATAGTTCACAAGTACATGGTGGTCGAGTTCCAGTGCTCAGACTCGTCGGTCACAACATGCAAATCGATATAACCTATGGCAACAGTACAGGACTTCGCAATACGACTTGGCTAAATCATTTATGCAGCCATGAAGCCAGATTAGCTCCGTTGTTATTCAGTATTAAAGAATGGGCAAAATTTCATCGTGTAAACGACGCAAGCAGACACACTTTCAGTAGCTGGACTTGGATTCTGCTCACCATATTTGCTCTCCAACACACGGATCCTCCTGTTTTTCCACCTCTATCGGAGGACATGGATAAACTAGAGAAAAGCAGAAACAATTCGTCTCTAGCTGAACTGATTATGCACTTCTTTGGATTCTGGAACAAACACCCTTTGGAGAAGGATAGTGTGAGTGTGCGAGAGGGAAATTGGATTCCAAAAAAGCGTCAAACATACATTGTCGAGGTCGAAGAACCCTTAAAGTCAGAGGTGAACACAACTGCGTGCATTGAATCAAGTCAGCAATTAAGATCGATTACAAAAGCCATTGAAGAGACAAAAGTCAAATTATTTGAGGAAAGTGAAGAACCATCTTTGGAAAGAATTGGAATTAATTACAAAGCAAAAGGCACTCAATCCTATCGGGGTTTCAATGTGACCTATTTGCTAGGGATCTTGACTCTGTTTTTACTTTTCTTCAATGTGACAACGGCAACAGAAATTCAAGGAAATCAACAACTCCATTCAAAGTCGATTTATTCTGACCCTATCGGGGACATAAAATTTGTCAGCTGGATGAACAAAATCTATTGGCGAAAACTAACAATGATTTTGCTGCCATGGATTTTACAGCTCGCCTTAAGTCATCATGGAAGATTTGATGTGCTATGGCGCTTGATGGCTATCGTGCTATTTTCGAGAATTTCCATGGCTCAACAGCTCATGATATGCGATCCGGAAGTGAATCGTTTTTACTATCGACTGCCTGATGCCATCAACGAAGCATGCAAATCAACTCCTTCTAGACATCAAGCTTCAATATTGAGCATTTTCAAGCCAAACAACGAATGGGTGGAGTTAGAAGCCAATTTTTGTCGAAAAGTTGATCAAAGACTGAAATATTGGGAAAATTTGATCACGGAAAATCGAAGCAATATAACACAGAAATTCTTGACTATCTCAAAAGAAGAATGTCAACAAATGGAAAAACAAGGAAGATGCGAGTTCGGAAATTTGTCCGGAAGCCCAACAGCCCAAACCTTCAATTTATTTGAGCCTCCGGTTGAATACTCCTACTTCCAAACAAAATATGCCAGAACAGAGAATTGTTTCAGTACACCGACAAAAATCTTATTCAATCCATTTTCTGGAGAATTAAATCATCCTCTGGTTGAAATGAAAGGCTGCGAATTGGAAGATGAATTTTGTGCTATGAAAGATAATCAAGTATTGATTTGGAAGAAGAAACAGCAATTCAAAACATTTCAATGGATCAAATGGGAGAAAGCTAATGGCACTTTGGACGAAGATGTTTGGACTCGATCCGATGGGCAGTTTGCTCTTTCATTCAGAACAATAAACAATGAAGATAAGCTCATAGAAGATTGTGGAAAATCACTCGTTTTGACTGATCAGCATTATGCCATTCATAAAAGGTCATATGATCGAATGAGTGCAATTCAAGAAGTGAGGAACAGACCCAAAAGAGACCTATCGGGTTCTGGTACTGTTCGCTCCGAACAACTTGCAGCTGTGACGACTATGTCCGCATATTTAACCAACCAAAGAGACAGAGCAATGTTCTTCAACCTCCTTTGCCAAAATCGCAATGATTTTCGTCAACAAGATGCCACTAGTACATTGAGATTCCTGTTAAATTCAACCAATTTGCAAGCTCGATGGGTTGGAAAAGAAATTGCTGAAGTTTGGCCATGCACACCAGTCGATGACTTCAATTTCACGCAAATTGATGAAAAAGGCGAATGTTTTCACAAATTGCCGGTCAATGCCTCTTTCGGAGGAAAAATTGTCCAAGGCTTTGTGGAATCTGAAAGCATGATACTAGTAGAGACATCCAAGAAGGGACCATGCTCAATTTTCGGAAAGCAAGCAATCATGAAAGAGGGAAAACTCATATTGGTCGATCAAACAACAGGGACAAAAGAAGAAGTCGACGAGAATTCAATTCAACAACTCAAATTGCAACACAATCTTGGCATCCCTGAGTTCAAACCGGACATTTTCACAAATTTAGTGGTCACAAATGAAAGCAACTTCGGCATTTTTTTGCGATATTTCAAGACCTTTCGTGTTGGGCGAATCATGCAGAAGCAGATTACTCCAGAAGAAAATGAATGGAACACTCAGCACGGTGATTATATCCCTATCGGGGATTTTACAATCACCGGGTTCCTAAAAAATGTCGATTGGGAGAAATTCCTAATGCGTGCCTGGATTACATTCTCAGTTGGGAGGTTTTTGAAAATGCATGGCTTGCCTTGGCTTATTCGATTGGGAATGAACCAGCCGGGAGTCCTTAACAATCTTTTCAATCTAATTCAACCCATCCTAGAGAGGCAAATGCGCGAAGGAATTGGTCCGATCAATATGCAGTGGGGAATGAATCGACAATTGGGGATGAATGGAAATGGGGTGCGCAATGGGATGTGATGGATTGAAAGAATGATGAATGATGCGAGGAATGGAAAAGAATGCAACAAAAAGTCGATTGGGAGTGTTTGGAGCAAACTCCAAAATAAAAATTTAATTTTGATATTTTTGATTTTATTTTAATTAAATATATTTTTATTCATTCAATTTCCATTTAATTTCAATTTTATTCATTTTAATTCTTTTATTCAATCAATTCCCATCCACTTCCCTTCCAACCAAAGTTCACATTTCCTTTTTTACACAATTTCTCGCCAGCCAGCCAGCCGCCCCCATCCCATTCAATCAGCACCCCTTATTATTTTTTGTCCTTGGGATTGGAAGAGGGAAAATGGCAACATTTTCCCTCGCAAATAGAAAACATCCATTTTTCTAACCTTGAGGGGGGCAAAAAAGTGGGGAGAAAAATTGAACAGTCATTCCACCATTTTGAGCAAAATCGCCTATCGGGCGAATATGAGAAAATTGTGAGGAAGAGGGAGCTGGCTGGGGAATTTATTATTTTTGTGTTTTAATTTCAATTTTAACCACTTTTAAGTTTCCCCTACGGCAAATTAAGGTTGATTTGAGTAAATAAGGAACACGTCTATCGGACGTTTGAGTGAATTAATAAAGATTGAATTTGCCTTAGGGTGAAATTTATCAAAATATACATTTTACCACTTTATCGCTAATTCACAAATTTAATTTTACTGATTAATGATTTTGAATTTAATACTTTTTCAAATGCCATTAGGGCAATCCAGACAATTATTAGAAAATTATTTAATTGCCAAATTTGTGAATTAGTAGATAATACGATGAAATTGAGTAACTGATTTTATATAAATTTATAATTGTCCACCCTATTTTTGCTTTAATATTGAATGCCTTCTAAATTAATATCGCGATTTTGTATTTCCATTTCGGTTTAATTACCCAAGTTTGAGATTTTCATATAAATAAAATTTTGTGAACAATCAATCAAATCAATTGGAATTTACTAAAATAAAATTTGGCAACTTTATTTGGGTAATTTTCCACTGGGCAAATTCGTGTTCGATCGTAGCGAAATCGGAACACATTTTGCTTAAAGGCCATAATTTAAGCTTAAATTTAAATTTGGCAATCAGAGATTGAGAATAGGCTCTTTCGACGCAGAATGGTCGAATTAACAGGTAAAATTTCAATTTCAAGTCCTGTTGATTGGCAACTAACAAAGTTATGGCTAAAAAAACCATTTTTCTTTCCCATTGATTACTGTAAAAGGCCACAATTTAAGCTTAAATATAAATTTAAGAATCAGAGAATGGTAATAGGCTCATTCGACGCAGAATGGTCGAATTAACGGGTAAAATTTCAATTTCAAGTCCTGTTGATTGGCAACTAACAAAGTTATGGCCAAAAAACCATTTTTCTTTCCCATTGATTACTGTAAAAGGCCATAATTTAAGCTTAAATTTAAATTTGGGAATCAGAGATTGAGAATAGGCTCTTTCGACGCAGAATGGTCGAATTAACAGGTAAAATTTCAATTTCAAGTCCTGTTGATTGGCAACTAACAAAGTTATGGCCAAAAAACCGCTTTCTCATAATCTCATAAAGCTTTATCGCTCATTTCTTTTTTGAACAAAACTATTTCATTTCCTTATAAATTAGATTTAGAATTGAAATTTTACAAACTAAATCGACTCTTGCCCATCGAATAAACATATTCATCAAAAGTCAAAGAAAGATTTACATTTCAGATTTGATTCAAAAATGTGATAAATGAAGTCAAAATACAAATTAAATCCATTGTTTCATCTCTTTTTCTCCATATTTCCAATTCCATAACGAATTTATTACAAAAAAAAAATTGCAAAAAGTGGGCCTCCTCAAGGTCGGCGTCACAGCTCCCTACGGGCCACTGTTGCCAGTTCTTCCATTGAGTATTTCGTCTAGCTCTTGGTCGATTAGGGAAGATGGCCCTAACTCCCAAGCCACAAATCGGAGACATCGCGCCCTCATGTCCCAATCGGGGACGTCTGCCCATGTCCGCCGGCACATATAGTGCCGCATGGTACAGTCTTGGAACCCAAACCAAGAGGCACCAGTCGCCTGAGCGCCCCAAACTCCTTTCGGAGGAGGGCACTAGGACCCTCGGGACTTGGCTATCGGTGAATTAACTATTGATTGGTTCATGAGAGGCAACGACATCACTTCATTGTGAACAAGGAAGCAGGCAAAAATACAATCCCCGGTCGGGATTCGAACCCGACCCGACTCACTTTCACCCAAGCACATTACCAATGCGCTAGGCGAACCATTGAGTGGGGGAATTAATTTCTTCTATTTAAAGAATTAAGAGGAGAAAGGAAGAATTGGGGCGCATTGGCATTTTTGGCAATAACTCGAGAAGAAATGGACCAAATTAAATAAATTTTATATCAAATTAAAGAGCAGAATCTTATCAATTTTATGGCTTATAATTTATGTGGATTGAATTTAATTATAAAATTTAATGAGTAAAAACATTGATGAAATCCAAGCAAAAACAGTGAAATTTTTTGGCCATAACTCCGGCAGAGAAAAGTCAAATTAATTAAAATTTATATAAAATAAATGAATAAATTATTGCCTATAAAAGGATATATAATTATTTAATAAATTAATCACAGTGAAATATAAACATTGAATTACATAAAAAATACAAAAAGAATCACAGATTGAACAATCATTTCAAAAAAATTTTTTCTGACAATTTTGTGATTTTTTATAATACTCAAATTTTCTATTTTTATCATTTGTTATAAAAATTATTTCAAAGAATTATTCGTTAAAAATAAAAATCACAAATATCACAAATAAAACGAATAAAACGAAACGGAATTAAATGGACGAATTCCGACGGCTTTTCTTATTTTTGGGTGCGGCTTCATAAAATGAAATGCATAAAAATAAATATAATTCTTTTCCAATTCTTCATTCACCCTTTATTTCCTTATCATATCAAAGACACAAAAGACTCACAAAAATTTGCTATTTAAACTGGAGACAAAAATACTTTTGTTCATATCTTCTCAAATAATCCTAAAATAAAATAAAATTTAACCAATTTTAGTGACAAAGCAAAAAATGCAATTTATAATTTTGGCTGCATTGGCATTTACATTGAACTGCTTTTTGGTTTCAAGTGCTCCTACAACAATAGAAGGTAAAATTAAAAATTAATGGTACTAATAAGTAGGGTTGGACATAGTCGGTTCCTAGACGGTCTCGGTTCTGAAATTCGGTTTTCGGTTCTTGAAAAAATCGGTTCTCGGTTCCGATTCCTCCTATTTTCGGTTCTAAAGAACAAAATTTCCCAATTCGATTCCAAAATGCATCGATTTTTGGAAATGGAACTGACTCTGTCCAACCCTAATACTGGCCTACTTTTGTTTCTCATTATCTTCTGTATATGTGCATAGCTTTTTTGAGAGTTGAGATGAGACTAAATTAGCCCCGAGAAATAATCAATCTAAATAAGAGATACACCATAAAAATAAAAATACGCCACGGGAAATGGTCGCAATTTATTAGAATACCATATTTCCTCTATTATAAGCATATTGGTTTATAATTTTCAGAGACTCTTTAAATTGGCTTCTATTAGAGGCTGCGCTTCTAATAGAGGAAATAAAGTAAATAATTCAAGAAGTGAATAAATTTTGATGATTTTGATATCAAATTAATGAATAATTATTAAATTTATTTTAATTGGTTTAGAATTGATGAGGAAATTTTGGCTTAAAGATCATTTAAAAAGGTCTTTAAAATGGATTAGATAAATTTTCAATGGTTTATTTAATTCTAAAACCAATTTAAATACGAATTTTTTTCGACCCTCCGAAATTTATAAGCTAATGGATTTTGAAAAGAAATATACGGTAAATTATTATAATTTCACTCTTTAATTTGATATCAAAAACATCTAAAAATTGGTTCAGTTATTGATGAGTTAATAGCCAAAAATTATACATCAAATAAAATAATTTTGCAGAAATCGGCGATTCTTGTTTGGAATAATAAAATAAAATTAATTTTTTCTAGCAAATGAGAATAAACTACTCATTGTGACAGCCTGGGAGATTTACGGTCACGAAACCTGCTATGACGGCTATTGCTACAAAGATATTTGTGTAAAAATGTATGCTTCGCATTCATCGAGCAAATTGAGAGAAATTGGATTTGCTGCCAACAATCATTTTACCAATTATGGTATATTTTTAATTTAAATTCGATTATTTTCATAATTGGATGGAAATTTCGCAAAATGGGAATCAATTCATAGAATTAGGGGATGAGTATTAAAATTCAATTTTTTTCTCCCTACTCTATTAGAAGCCACGGGTTTATAGTTTATAAATTTGAAGAGATCCCTCGAAGGGGAAGGGGGCTTCTAATTCTAATTGAGGATTTTAGATAATTTCGAATGCTAAAATTATATTGATTTAAGGATTTGTTCTACATTCACAATCAATATACCATTGGATTTAGCTAGTTTATAGTAAATAAATGCCCATCGAAATCGAATGGCATATAATATGTCCGTATTACGACATTTGCGGACGAAACGGTCTGACGCCGATGATGGTAAAGCTATTGTGGAATTGTTTATGGCATATTATTAGGCATAAAATTAGCTATAAAATGACATCAAATGCATTGCCCAATTTTGGATATTCACCGAGTTATGGCCAAAAAACAGCCAAAAACACAATTTTAATTAAAAAAAGTTTCTTTTTGGCCATAACTCAGTGAATATTCAACATTGGCCAATGTTTTTGGTATCATTTTATAGCTAATTTATGCCTTATAATATGCCATAAACAATTCCACAATAGCTTTACCACCATTGGCGCCAGACCGGTTGGTCCGCAAGTGTCGGCCAACAAATTTGTCATGTTGATCAAAATTAATGATACTATTCGTTTTAAATCGATTTCGGTTTGGTTCAAAACTAAGTTATGATTAATTTTACAAAAGCCAAATCATTATCAAATGATAAGTCTATGAGATATTTCGACTAAAATTTTGTGTCTAGGATAAACCACTGAATTCCAATATAATTTTTTTCGTCATTTTAAATATTAGTATTGAATTTTTTCTTTTAATTAAATACCCTTTTTAGATTGCTACATTGAGAAAATGGCAATTAATAAGGCATTGGAATTGTTGACTGGTGCCGGATATAAAATTACTGGTAAATCGATTTTAAAATCTTTTTTTATTTTAAATATATTTGATTTATTTATTATAGGTTCCGCAACTGCTGATGAAAATCATCTGACAACGTGGAATTTGGTGAAGACATAAAATATTCTTCAGTTCAAGGATGAAACAAATGAAGAAAAGAATGAATAAAAATGCATTTAAAATTGTTGAAATATTTTTGGTTGAAAAAAAATTATAAATTTGAAAATTTATGCCATTGATTCTGTTGAAAACTATGATAAAAATTAAAATTATACTCACAAAAAATAGAAAAAATATTCGAATAAAAATTGGAGTATTTGACACCTCATCTGCTTAAGAAGCCGGTCTTCGTTGCAAGTATATTGTCAGGAGTTAGGGCCATGGCATTGGCTCCTTACTCGATCCATAAATCTTGAAGATTTTTCCTCTGTTTAAGTGATCGAATCTAGAGATAGGCAAAATGCTTCGTACGGGATCCCGTTCAATATTACTGAATCAATAACGAATCCAAAAAGTCGGTATTTTCCGTATTTTAAAATTTACACTTGTCAAATAATATAATTTAATTTCTGTAAATGAAAATAGAAAGCCTAAATTCTAGCTAGTTGCCAATTAAACTATAAATAAAAGTCCTTTCCTAAGCTCTTATTCCATTTATAAGCTATAAAGGTTTACGATAATTCCAAGCTTTCAGGCTATTTTAATACATCTCTTTCGATTAAACGGACACTTAATGACCATACCCTGAACCTCAAGCCCCATCCATTCTCTAGGCGCCGCACAATGCCATAAATTTTATATAAAAACTATCAAAATTGGTAGTTTTTGATAAGTTATTTTAAAAGAAGACAAATTGCACTATTCCGATTAGGTCATTCAATTAAAAATCTACATAACCCCTATTTAAATATTTTTAAGCGGAATTATCATGGAATGTCAAATTTTCAATATAATTTATTTGAGAATTTTTTATAAAATGAAAACAAAAAATTTGCTCTATGAATAAAAAATTTGAGAATTAAATTACAATTAAAAGTATTGTGAATAATGTGAAAGGCAATATCAAAAAATTCAGTCTTCTTTAAAAAATTCTGGCAACATGTGAAAATCGTCTATTACAAAAATTTCCTCTTCACCCATCAAAAATTCCGGCAATATTTGAAATTGTTTCAATTTGCAAATTTCCACATCTTTGCCAAAGGCTTTTTTCAATTCAGCAAAATTTAAAATATTTAAGGCAATGCATCGAACAGATTTAGTATCATCGAAGAGTTGTCGAATTGTTGGTGCACCTTTCCGAAAGACATCTTCCGCATTTGCTGTCCAAATTCGATCGCACAATTTCCTAAAGAATTCCATTTATTTTTGTAAATAATTTTTCGATAATAAATTTTTTACTTCTTAAAATGTCTATAAAGGGAGATAAGGGCGAAAAATCTGAATTTGGCATTGGATTTTGAACTTTGACCAAGCCAAATGATTGTTAAAAACCGGTTTTAAAAATAAATTATGGTAAAATCAAAATAAAAGAATTTTGAAAATATAATTTACTATTTAAGTACATTGGGAAGCTAAAATGAGAGAAACAAAAGCTAAAAAATTAAGAATACCGCTAAAAATTCCACGAATGACAATTAATTAAAAAAATGAATATTTAACTAATTCAAATTCTTCGAGCTCAAAAACTTTGGAATAAATTGTTTATACATTTTTCAAGGGGGTTGGGTACTAAATAGAATATGAATTTTTTTACCAACTGTGTAAAATTAGGGCCAACATTTCGAATTGATGCCAACAATGCAGATTCTATGGCATCCTCCAATGTGCTTTCGCTGCTGATCAACTCATGGATTACCGATCGTTTGGCCTCTTCAAAGAGCTTTTCGTCCAATTTTCCGTTGTTCAAAATTTTCTCCTATGAAAATTTTAAAGGAAGATATTAAAATTTTCAAAAATTAATGAATTTAATTTACCATCGTTTCCTTGGTTTTCTCATAGACTCGAATAAGTTTATTAAGGTTATAGCCGTCCATTCTGAGCACTATTGATTTTTTGTCCGGAAAAATATCAATGTACGGTGTCATATATGAAAGTCCGGGACCTCGCAACGCCTAAAAAATGATTGGAAATTTCATTCAAAATTTCCTCCTTAATTATTCTCTACATTCCAAATTGGTCCTCCACTTTGGCAAAAATATTTTTCCAGAAGCAATACTTCCATTGTATTACCCTCGGGCGAAAGAGCATCTTTCCAAGTGCCATCAAATTTTGCTTTTTGCACGAAAATACATTCCGATTTACGGGTGCCAATTGCCCGCATTTTACCAATGCATTCCCAATTTTGTTCATAATCGGGATCATACTAAAAAAGAAAAATTATCAAAATTTGCTGATTATTTTTGTTTTTGTTCATCCAAACATTTTGTGTTTTTTTTCATCCAAACATTTTGTCTTTTTGTTCATCCAAACATTTTGTCTTTTTGTTCATCCAAACATTTTGTCTTTTTGTTCATCAAAATATTTTGTCTTTTTGTTCATCCAAACATTTTGTCTTTTTGTTCATCCAAACATTTTGTCTTTTTGTTCATCCAAACATTTTGTCTTTTTGTTCATACAAACATTTTGTCTTTTTGTTCATCCAAACATTTTGTGTTTTTTTTCCAAACATTTTGTCTTTTTGTTCATCCAAACATTTTGTGTTTTTGTTCATCCAAACATTTTGTGTTTTTTTTTATCCAAACATTTTGTCTTTTTGTTCATCCAAACATTTTATGTTTTTGTTCATCAAAATATTTGTCTTTTTGTTCATCCAAACATTTTTGCGTTTTGTTCATCAAAATATTTGTCTTTTTGTTCATCCAAACATTTTTGCGTTTTGTTCATCAAAATATTTGTCTTTTTGTTCATCCAAACATTTTTGCGTTTTGTTCATCCAAACATTTTGTGTTTTTTTTCATCCAAACATTTTGTCTTTTTTTTCATCCAAACATTTTGTCTTTTTGTTCATCCAAACATTTTGTCTTTTTGTTCATCCAAACATTTTGTCTTTTTGTTCATCCAAACATTTTGTCTTTTTGTTCATCCAAACATTTTGTGTTTTTTTTCATCCAAACATTTTGTCTTTTTGTTCATCCAAACATTTTGTCTTTTTGTTCATCCAAACATTTTGTCTTTTTGTTCATCCAAACATTTTGTCTTTTTGTTCATCCAAACATTTTGTTTTTTTTAATCCAAACATTTTGTCTTTTTGTTCATCCAAACATTTTGTGTTTTTTTTTCCAAACATTTTGTCTTTCGAAATTTCATAAAATGAATTTTAAGACCAAAATTCGAATATAATTTTTTATCAAATAAATAAATGGGGTTGGGAAGAGGTTAAAAAAAGCTTAAAACTAATTCAATATTCCAATTTTTTAATATGCTATTTATTTTTTAGATTTATTACTTATATAAAATTTACATTTAGTTATTATTTTATAAAAATAATACTTTAAAGGACTTACTTTTGTTGTGTGTCGATGCTATACACAAAAAGTTAGCCATTTTATATGTATCTGTAATCCGCGATTCAGTATCCAAATCTCTTGCACATATCTCCACGCGTTTTTCATCAAATTTAATTCCTTTCAAATAAATTTCTGCCCATTTTATCAAATTTATGAAATCCTGATTATATGCACACAATTTGAAGAATAAAAAACGTTCATAATGGCCGGAAATGCCAATGGAAATGTCTCTGGAAACCAGCTCACGTGTTGCCAATTTTTCCACCTCTTCATGGCTGTGCACATTTGCATCGATAATTGCAGGGCATTGGAATATTAATTTGGACCAAAGTAGCAGAAAATTTCGATTCTCAATGGACATGGAATTCGTATCGAAAATTAATGTTACCTAAAAATACATAGGAAATTTGAATAATTTTTAATCAGAAAAAAATTTATTAGTGGCGAAAAAGAATAAATTCTCGCCCAATTCTGATTAATTTGTATTTTGCCCAATTCTGCTATATTTGTGTTTTGCTCAATTCTGATTTATTTGTGTTTAACCTAATTCTGATTTTATTTGTGTTTTGTCCGATTCTGTTTGTGTTTTCCCTAATTCTAATTTCTAATTTTATTTGTGTTTTTGTCTATTTCAGATTTATTTGTGTTTTTCCCAATTCTGATTTATTTGTGTTTTTGTCTATTTCCGATTTATTTGTGTTTTTAACCATTTCTGTGTTTTTGCCAAATTCTGATTTTTTGTATTTTGCCCCTTCTGATTTTTTGTGTCATTGCCTAATTCTGATTCTTTGTATTTTATTCCTTCTGATTTTGTATTATTGCCTAATTCTGATTTTTTGTATTTTGCCTATTCTGATTTTGTGTTATTGCCTAATTCTGATTTTTTGTATTTTGCCCCTTCTGATTTTGTGTCATTGCCTAATTCTGATTTTTTGTATTTTATTCCTTCTGATTTTGTGTTATTGCCTAATTCTGATTTTTTGTGTTTTGCCTATTCTGATTTTGTTTTATTGCCTATTTCTGATTTTTTGTATTTTGCCCCTTCTGATTTTGTGTTATTGCCTAATTCTGATTTTTTTGTATTTTGCCCCTTCTGATTTTGTGTTATTGCCTAATTCTGATTTTTTTGTATTTTGCCCATTCTGATTTTGTGTTATTGCCTAATTCTGATTTTTTTGTATTTTGCCCCTTCTGATTTTGTGTTATTGCCTAATTCTGATTTTTTTGTATTTTGCCCATTCTGATTTTGTGTTATTGCCTAATTCTGATTTTTTGTATTTTGCCCATTCTGATTTTGTGTTATTGCCTAATTCTGATTTTTTGTATTGCCCATTCTGATTTTGTGTTATTGCCTAATTCGGATTTTTTGTATTTTGCCGATTCTGATTTTGTGTTATTGCCTAATTCTGATTTTTTGTATTTTGCCCCTTCTGATTTTGTGTTATTGCCTAATTCTGATTTTTTTGTATTTTGCCCATTCTGATTTTGTGTTATTGCCTAATTCTGATTTTTTGTATTTTGCCCCTTCTGATTTTGTGTTATTGCTTAATTCTGATTTTTTGTATTTTGCCCATTCTGATTTTGTGTTATTGCCTAATTCTGATTTTTTGTATTTTGCCCCTTCTGATTTTGTGTCATTGCCTAATTCTGATTCTTTGTATTTTGCCCCTTCTGATTTTGTGTTATTGCCTAATTCGGATTTTTTTTATTTTGCCCATTCTGATTTTGTGTTATTGCCTAATTCTGATTTTTTGTATTGCCCATTCTGATTTTGTGTTATTGCCTAATTCGGATTTTTTGTATTTTGCCGATTCTGATTTTGTGTTATTGCCTAATTCTGATTTTTTGTATTTTGCCCCTTCTGATTTTGTGTTATTGCCTAATTCTGATTTTTTTGTATTTTGCCCATTCTGATTTTGTGTTATTGCCTAATTCTGATTTTTTGTATTTTGCCCCTTCTGATTTTGTGTTATTGCTTAATTCTGATTTTTTGTATTTTGCCCATTCTGATTTTGTGTTATTGCCTAATTCTGATTTTTTGTATTTTGCCCCTTCTGATTTTGTGTCATTGCCTAATTCTGATTCTTTGTATTTTGCCCCTTCTGATTTTGTGTTATTGCCTAATTCGGATTTTTTTTATTTTGCCCATTCTGATTTTGTGTCATTGCCTAATTCTGATTCTTTGTATTTTATTCCTTCTGATTTTGTATTATTGCCTAATTCTGATTTTTTGTATTTTGCCTATTCTGATTTTGTTTTATTGCCTATTTCTGATTTTTTGTATTTTGCCCCTTCTGATTTTGTGTTATTGCCTAATTCTGATTTTTTGTATTTTGCCCCTTCTGATTTTTTGTGTCATTGCCTAATTCTGATTCTTTGTATTTTTCCCATTCTGATTTTGTGTTATTGCTTAATTCTGATTTTTTGTATTTTGCCCATTCTGATTTTGTGTTATTGCCTAATTCTGATTTTTTGTATTTTGCCCCTTCTGATTTTGTGTCATTGCCTAATTCTGATTTTTTGTATTTTATTCCTTCTGATTTTGTGTTATTGCCTAATTCTGATTTTTTGTGTTTTGCCCCTTCTGATTTTGTGTTATTGCCTAATTCTGATTCTTTGTATTTTATTCCTTTGATTTTGTATTATTGCCTAATTCTGATTTTTTGTATTTTGCCTATTCTGATTTTGTTTTATTGCCTATTTCTGATTTTTTGTATTTTGCCCCTTCTGATTTTGTGTTATTGCCTAATTCTGATTTTTTGTATTTTTCCCATTCTGATTTTGTGTTATTGCTTAATTCTGATTTTTTGTATTTTGCCCATTCTGATTTTGTGTTATTGCCTAATTCTGATTTTTTGTATTTTGCCCCTTCTGATTTTGTGTCATTGCCTAATTCTGATTTTTTGTATTTTATTCCTTCTGATTTTGTGTTATTGCCTAATTCTGATTTTTTGTGTTTTGCCTATTCTGATTTTGTTTTATTGCCTATTTCTGATTTTTTGTATTTTGCCCCTTCTGATTTTGTGTTATTGCCTAATTCTGATTATTTTGTATTTTGCCCCTTCTGATTTTGTGTTATTGCCTAATTCTGATTTTTTTGTATTTTGCCCATTCTGATTTTGTGTTATTGCCTAATTCTGATTTTTTTGTATTTTGCCCCTTCTGATTTTGTGTTATTGCCTAATTCTGATTTTTTTGTATTTTGCCCATTCTGATTTTGTGTTATTGCCTAATTCTGATTTTTTGTATTTTGCCCATTCTGATTTATATTTGTGTTTTTACCTATTTCCGATTTATTTGTGTTTTTAACCATTTCTGTGTTTTTGCCTAATTCTGATTTTTTGTATTTTGCCCCTTCTGATTTTTTGTGTCATTGCCTAATTCTGATTCTTTGTATTTTATTCCTTCTGATTTTGTATTATTGCCTAATTCTGATTTTTTGTATTTTGCCTATTCTGATTTTGTTTTATTGCCTATTTCTGATTTTTTGTATTTTGCCCCTTCTGATTTTGTGTTATTGCCTAATTCTGATTTTTTGTATTTTGCCCCTTCTGATTTTTTGTGTCATTGCCTAATTCTGATTCTTTGTATTTTATTCCTTCTGATTTTGTATTATTGCCTAATTCTGATTTTTTGTATTTTGCCTATTCTGATTTTGTTTTATTGCCTATTTCTGATTTTTTGTATTTTGCCCCTTCTGATTTTGTGTTATTGCCTAATTCTGATTTTTTGTATTTTTCCCATTCTGATTTTGTGTTATTGCTTAATTCTGATTTTTTGTATTTTGCCCATTCTGATTTTGTGTTATTGCCTAATTCTGATTTTTTGTATTTTGCCCCTTCTGATTTTGTGTCATTGCCTAATTCTGATTTTTTGTATTTTATTCCTTCTGATTTTGTGTTATTGCCTAATTCTGATTTTTTGTGTTTTGCCTATTCTGATTTTGTTTTATTGCCTATTTCTGATTTTTTGTATTTTGCCCCTTCTGATTTTGTGTTATTGCCTAATTCTGATTTTTTTGTATTTTGCCCCTTCTGATTTTGTGTTATTGCCTAATTCTGATTTTTTTGTATTTTGCCCATTCTGATTTTGTGTTATTGCCTAATTCTGATTTTTTTGTATTTTGCCCCTTCTGATTTTGTGTTATTGCCTAATTCTGATTTTTTTGTATTTTGCCCATTCTGATTTTGTGTTATTGCCTAATTCTGATTTTTTGTATTTTGCCCATTCTGATTTTGTGTTATTGCCTAATTCTGATTTTTTGTATTGCCCATTCTGATTTTGTGTTATTGCCTAATTCGGATTTTTTGTATTTTGCCGATTCTGATTTTGTGTTATTGCCTAATTCTGATTTTTTGTATTTTGCCCCTTCTGATTTTGTGTTATTGCCTAATTCTGATTTTTTTGTATTTTGCCCATTCTGATTTTGTGTTATTGCCTAATTCTGATTTTTTGTATTTTGCCCCTTCTGATTTTGTGTTATTGCTTAATTCTGATTTTTTGTATTTTGCCCATTCTGATTTTGTGTTATTGCCTAATTCTGATTTTTTGTATTTTGCCCCTTCTGATTTTGTGTCATTGCCTAATTCTGATTCTTTGTATTTTGCCCCTTCTGATTTTGTGTTATTGCCTAATTCGGATTTTTTTTATTTTGCCCATTCTGATTTTGTGTCATTGCCTAATTCTGATTCTTTGTATTTTATTCCTTCTGATTTTGTATTATTGCCTAATTCTGATTTTTTGTATTTTGCCTATTCTGATTTTGTTTTATTGCCTATTTCTGATTTTTTGTATTTTGCCCCTTCTGATTTTGTGTTATTGCCTAATTCTGATTTTTTGTATTTTGCCCCTTCTGATTTTTTGTGTCATTGCCTAATTCTGATTCTTTGTATTTTTCCCATTCTGATTTTGTGTTATTGCTTAATTCTGATTTTTTGTATTTTGCCCATTCTGATTTTGTGTTATTGCCTAATTCTGATTTTTTGTATTTTGCCCCTTCTGATTTTGTGTCATTGCCTAATTCTGATTTTTTGTATTTTATTCCTTCTGATTTTGTGTTATTGCCTAATTCTGATTTTTTGTGTTTTGCCTATTCTGATTTTGTTTTATTGCCTATTTCTGATTTTTTGTATTTTGCCCCTTCTGATTTTGTGTTATTGCCTAATTCTGATTTTTTTGTATTTTGCCCCTTCTGATTTTGTGTTATTGCCTAATTCTGATTTTTTTGTATTTTGCCCATTCTGATTTTGTGTTATTGCCTAATTCTGATTTTTTTGTATTTTGCCCCTTCTGATTTTGTGTTATTGCCTAATTCTGATTTTTTTGTATTTTGCCCATTCTGATTTTGTGTTATTGCCTAATTCTGATTTTTTGTATTTTGCCCATTCTGATTTTGTGTTATTGCCTAATTCTGATTTTTTGTATTGCCCATTCTGATTTTGTGTTATTGCCTAATTCGGATTTTTTGTATTTTGCCGATTCTGATTTTGTGTTATTGCCTAATTCTGATTTTTTGTATTTTGCCCCTTCTGATTTTGTGTTATTGCCTAATTCTGATTTTTTTGTATTTTGCCCATTCTGATTTTGTGTTATTGCCTAATTCTGATTTTTTGTATTTTGCCCCTTCTGATTTTGTGTTATTGCTTAATTCTGATTTTTTGTATTTTGCCCATTCTGATTTTGTGTTATTGCCTAATTCTGATTTTTTGTATTTTGCCCCTTCTGATTTTGTGTCATTGCCTAATTCTGATTCTTTGTATTTTGCCCCTTCTGATTTTGTGTTATTGCCTAATTCGGATTTTTTTTATTTTGCCCATTCTGATTTTGTGTCATTGCCTAATTCTGATTTTTTGTATTTTGCCCCTTCTGATTTTGTGTCATTGCCTAATTCTGATTTTTTTATTTTGCCCATTCTGATTTTGTGTTATTGCTTAATTCTGATTTTTTTTATTTTGCCTATTCTGATTTTGTGTTTTTGCCTAATTCTGATTTTTTGTATTTTATTCCTTCTGATTTTGTGTCATTGCCCAATTCTGATTTTTTTTATTTTGCCCATTCTGATTTTGTGTCATTGCCTAATTCTGATTTTTTGTATTTTGCCCCTTCTGATTTTGTGTCATTGCCTAATTCTGATTTTTTTATTTTGCCCATTCTGATTTTGTGTTATTGCTTAATTCTGATTTTTTTTATTTTGCCCATTCTGATTTTGTGTTATTGCCTAATTCTGATTTTTTGTATTTTATTCCTTCTGATTTTGTGTCATTGCCCAATTCTGATTTTTTTATTTTGCCCCTTCTGATTTTGTGTCATTGCCTAATTCTGATTTTTTTATTTTGCCCATTCTGATTTTGTGTTATTGCTTAATTCTGATTTTTTTTATTTTGCCCATTCTGATTTTGTGTTATTGCCTAATTCTGATTTTTTGTATTTTATTCCTTCTGATTTTGTGTCATTGCCCAATTCTGATTTTTTTTATTTTGCCCATTCTGATTTTGTATTTTGCCTAATTCTGATTTTTTGTATTTTGCCTTTTCTAATTTTGTGTTATTGCCTAATTCTGATTTTTTTGTATTTTGCACATTCTGATTTTGTGTTATTGCCTAATTCGGATTTTTTTTATTTTGCCCATTCTGATTTTGTGTTATTGCTTAATTCTGATTTTTTGTATTTTGCCCATTCTGATTTTGTGTTATTGCCTAATTCTGATTTTTTGTATTTTGCCCCTTCTGATTTTGTGTCATTGCCTAATTCTGATTTTTTGTATTTTATTCCTTCTGATTTTGTGTTATTGCCTAATTCTGATTTTTTGTATTTTGCCTATTCTGATTTTGTTTTATTGCCTATTTCTGATTTTTTGTATTTTGCCCCTTCTGATTTTGTGTTATTGCCTAATTCTGATTTTTTTGTATTTTGCCCATTCTGATTTTGTGTTATTGCTTAATTCTGATTTTTTGTATTTTGCCCATTCTGATTTTGTGTTATTGCCTAATTCTGATTTTTTGTATTTTGCCCCTTCTGATTTTGTGTCATTGCCTAATTCTGATTTTTTGTATTTTATTCCTTCTGATTTTGTGTTATTGCCTAATTCTGATTTTTTGTGTTTTGCCTATTCTGATTTTGTTTTATTGCCTATTTCTGATTTTTTGTATTTTGCCCCTTCTGATTTTGTGTTATTGCCTAATTCTGATTTTTTTGTATTTTGCCCCTTCTGATTTTGTGTTATTGCCTAATTCTGATTTTTTTGTATTTTGCCCATTCTGATTTTGTGTTATTGCCTAATTCTGATTTTTTTGTATTTTGCCCCTTCTGATTTTGTGTTATTGCCTAATTCTGATTTTTTTGTATTTTGCCCATTCTGATTTTGTGTTATTGCCTAATTCTGATTTTTTGTATTTTGCCCATTCTGATTTTGTGTTATTGCCTAATTCTGATTTTTTGTATTGCCCATTCTGATTTTGTGTTATTGCCTAATTCGGATTTTTTGTATTTTGCCGATTCTGATTTTGTGTTATTGCCTAATTCTGATTTTTTGTATTTTGCCCCTTCTGATTTTGTGTTATTGCCTAATTCTGATTTTTTTGTATTTTGCCCATTCTGATTTTGTGTTATTGCCTAATTCTGATTTTTTGTATTTTGCCCCTTCTGATTTTGTGTTATTGCTTAATTCTGATTTTTTGTATTTTGCCCATTCTGATTTTGTGTTATTGCCTAATTCTGATTTTTTGTATTTTGCCCCTTCTGATTTTGTGTCATTGCCTAATTCTGATTCTTTGTATTTTGCCCCTTCTGATTTTGTGTTATTGCCTAATTCGGATTTTTTTTATTTTGCCCATTCTGATTTTGTGTCATTGCCTAATTCTGATTTTTTGTATTTTGCCCCTTCTGATTTTGTGTCATTGCCTAATTCTGATTTTTTTATTTTGCCCATTCTGATTTTGTGTTATTGCTTAATTCTGATTTTTTTTATTTTGCCTATTCTGATTTTGTGTTTTTGCCTAATTCTGATTTTTTGTATTTTATTCCTTCTGATTTTGTGTCATTGCCCAATTCTGATTTTTTTTATTTTGCCCATTCTGATTTTGTGTCATTGCCTAATTCTGATTTTTTGTATTTTGCCCCTTCTGATTTTGTGTCATTGCCTAATTCTGATTTTTTTATTTTGCCCATTCTGATTTTGTGTTATTGCTTAATTCTGATTTTTTTTATTTTGCCCATTCTGATTTTGTGTTATTGCCTAATTCTGATTTTTTGTATTTTATTCCTTCTGATTTTGTGTCATTGCCCAATTCTGATTTTTTTATTTTGCCCCTTCTGATTTTGTGTCATTGCCTAATTCTGATTTTTTTATTTTGCCCATTCTGATTTTGTGTTATTGCTTAATTCTGATTTTTTTTATTTTGCCCATTCTAATTTTGTGTTATTGCCTAATTCTGATTTTTTGTATTTTATTCCTTCTGATTTTGTGTCATTGCCCAATTCTGATTTTTTTTATTTTGCCCATTCTGATTTTGTATTTTGCCTAATTCTGATTTTTTGTATTTTGCCTTTTCTAATTTTGTGTTATTGCCTAATTCTGATTTTTTTGTATTTTGCACATTCTGATTTTGTGTTATTGCCTAATTCGGATTTTTTTTATTTTGCCCATTCTGATTTTGTGTTATTGCTTAATTCTGATTTTTTGTATTTTGCCCATTCTGATTTTGTGTTATTGCCTAATTCTGATTTTTTGTATTTTGCCCCTTCTGATTTTGTGTCATTGCCTAATTCTGATTTTTTGTATTTTATTCCTTCTGATTTTGTGTTATTGCCTAATTCTGATTTTTTGTATTTTGCCTATTCTGATTTTGTTTTATTGCCTATTTCTGATTTTTTGTATTTTGCCCCTTCTGATTTTGTGTTATTGCCTAATTCTGATTTTTTTGTATTTTGCCCATTCTGATTTTGTGTTATTGCTTAATTCTGATTTTTTGTATTTTGCCCATTCTGATTTTGTGTTATTGCCTAATTCTGATTTTTTGTATTGCCCATTCTGATTTTGTGTTATTGCCTAATTCGGATTTTTTGTATTTTGCCGATTCTGATTTTGTGTTATTGCCTAATTCTGATTTTTTGTATTTTGCCCCTTCTGATTTTGTGTTATTGCCTAATTCTGATTTTTTTGTATTTTGCCCATTCTGATTTTGTGTTATTGCCTAATTCTGATTTTTTGTATTTTGCCCCTTCTGATTTTGTGTTATTGCTTAATTCTGATTTTTTGTATTTTGCCCATTCTGATTTTGTGTTATTGCCTAATTCTGATTTTTTGTATTTTGCCCCTTCTGATTTTGTGTCATTGCCTAATTCTGATTCTTTGTATTTTGCCCCTTCTGATTTTGTGTTATTGCCTAATTCGGATTTTTTTTATTTTGCCCATTCTGATTTTGTGTCATTGCCTAATTCTGATTTTTTGTATTTTGCCCCTTCTGATTTTGTGTCATTGCCTAATTCTGATTTTTTTATTTTGCCCATTCTGATTTTGTGTTATTGCTTAATTCTGATTTTTTTTATTTTGCCCATTCTGATTTTGTGTTATTGCCTAATTCTGATTTTTTGTATTTTATTCCTTCTGATTTTGTGTCATTGCCCAATTCTGATTTTTTTTATTTTGCCCATTCTGATTTTGTGTCATTGCCTAATTCTGATTTTTTGTATTTTGCCTTTTCTAATTTTGTGTTATTGCCTAATTCTGATTTTTTTGTATTTTGCCCATTCTGATTTTGTGTTATTGCCTAATTCTGATTTTTTTGTATTTTGCCCCTTCTGTTTTTGTGTCATTGCCTAATTCTGATTTTTTTGTATTTTGCCCCTTCTGTTTTTGTGTCATTGCCTAATTCTGATTTTTTTGTATTTTGCCCCTTCTGTTTTTGTGTCATTGCCTAATTCTGATTTTTTTGTATTTTGCCCATTCTGATTTTGTGTTATAATTCTGATTTTTTTGTATTTTGCCCCTTCTGTTTTTGTGTCATTGCCTAATTCTGATTTTTTTGTATTTTGCCCATTCTGATTTTGTGTTATTGCCTAATTCTGATTTTTTGTATTTTGCCCATTCTGATTTTATTTTATTGCCTAATTCTTATTTTTTGTATTATACCCATTCTGATTTTGTGTTATTGCCTAATTCGGATTTTTTGTATTTTACCCCTTCTGATTTTGTGTCATTGCCTAATTCTGATTTTTTTGTATTTTGCCCATTCTGATTTTGTATTATTGCCTAATTCTGATTTTTTGTATTTTGCCCCTTCTGTTTTTGTGTCATTGCCTAATTCTGATTTTTTGTATTTTGCCTTTTCTGATTTTGTGTTATTGCCTAATTCTGATTTTTTATATTTTGCCCATTTTTATTTTGTATTTTGCCTAATTCTGATTTTTTGTATTTTGCCCCTTCTGATTTTGTGTCATTGCCTAATTCTGATTTTTTGTATTTTGCCCATTCTGATTTTGTATTATTGCCTAATTCTGATTTTTTGTATTTTGCCCCTTCTGTTTTTGTGTCATTGCCTAATTCTGATTTTTTGTATTTTGCCTTTTCTGATTTTGTGTTATTGCCTAATTCTGATTTTTTATATTTTGCCCATTCTTATTTTGTATTTTGCCTAATTCTGATTTTTTGTATTTTGCCTTTTCTAATTTTGTGTTATTGCCTAATTCTGATTTTTTTGTATTTTGCCCATTCTGATTTTGTGTTATTGCCTAATTCGGATTTTTTTTATTTTGCCCATTCTGTTTTTGTGTCATTGCCTAATTCTGATTTTTTTGTATTTTGCCCCTTCTGTTTTTGTGTCATTGCCTAATTCTGAATTTTTTGTATTTTGCCCCTTCTGTTTTTGTGTCATTGCCTAATTCTGATTTTTTTGTATTTTGCCCCTTCTGTTTTTGTGTTATTGCCTAATTTTGATTTTTTTGTATTTTGCCCATTCTGATTTTGTGTTATAATTCTGATTTTTTGTATTTTGCCCCTTCTGTTTTTGTGTCATTGCCTAATTCTGATTTTTTTTGTATTTTGCCCCTTCTGTTTTTGTGTTATTGCCTAATTCTGATTTTTTGTATTTTGCCCATTCTGATTTTGTGTTATAATTCTGATTTTTTTGTATTTTGCCCCTTCTGTTTTTGTGTCATTGCCTAATTCTGATTTTTTTGTATTTTGCCCATTCTGATTTTGTGTTATTGCCTAATTCTGATTTTTTGTATTTTGCCCATTCTGATTTTATTTTATTGCCTAATTCTTATTTTTTGTATTTTGCCCATTCTGATTTTGTGTTATTGCCTAATTCTGATTTTTTTGTATTTTGCCCCTTCTGTTTTTGTGTCATTGCCTAATTCTGATTTTTTTGTATTTTGCCCCTTCTGTTTTTGTGTCATTGCCTAATTCTGATTTTTTTGTATTTTGCCCCTTCTGTTTTTGTGTCATTGCCTAATTCTGATTTTTTTGTATTTTGCCCATTCTGATTTTGTGTTATAATTCTGATTTTTTTGTATTTTGCCCCTTCTGTTTTTGTGTCATTGCCTAATTCTGATTTTTTTGTATTTTGCCCATTCTGATTTTGTGTTATTGCCTAATTCTGATTTTTTGTATTTTGCCCATTCTGATTTTATTTTATTGCCTAATTCTTATTTTTTGTATTATACCCATTCTGATTTTGTGTTATTGCCTAATTCGGATTTTTTGTATTTTACCCCTTCTGATTTTGTGTCATTGCATAATTCTGATTTTTTTGTATTTTGCCCATTCTGATTTTGTATTATTGCCTAATTCTGATTTTTTGTATTTTGCCCCTTCTGTTTTTGTGTCATTGCCTAATTCTGATTTTTTGTATTTTGCCTTTTCTGATTTTGTGTTATTGCCTAATTCTGATTTTTTATATTTTGCCCATTTTTATTTTGTATTTTGCCTAATTCTGATTTTTTGTATTTTGCCCCTTCTGATTTTGTGTCATTGCCTAATTCTGATTTTTTGTATTTTGCCCATTCTGATTTTGTATTATTGCCTAATTCTGATTTTTTGTATTTTGCCCCTTCTGTTTTTGTGTCATTGCCTAATTCTGATTTTTTGTATTTTGCCTTTTCTGATTTTGTGTTATTGCCTAATTCTGATTTTTTATATTTTGCCCATTCTTATTTTGTATTTTGCCTAATTCTGATTTTTTGTATTTTGCCTTTTCTAATTTTGTGTTATTGCCTAATTCTGATTTTTTTGTATTTTGCCCATTCTGATTTTGTGTTATTGCCTAATTCGGATTTTTTTTATTTTGCCCATTCTGTTTTTGTGTCATTGCCTAATTCTGATTTTTTTGTATTTTGCCCCTTCTGTTTTTGTGTCATTGCCTAATTCTGAATTTTTTGTATTTTGCCCCTTCTGTTTTTGTGTCATTGCCTAATTCTGATTTTTTTGTATTTTGCCCCTTCTGTTTTTGTGTTATTGCCTAATTCTGATTTTTTTGTATTTTGCCCATTCTGATTTTGTGTTATAATTCTGATTTTTTGTATTTTGCCCCTTCTGTTTTTGTGTCATTGCCTAATTCTGATTTTTTTTGTATTTTGCCCCTTCTGTTTTTGTGTTATTGCCTAATTCTGATTTTTTGTATTTTGCCCATTCTGATTTTGTGTCATTGCCTAATTCTTGTTATTTTTGTATTTTGCCCATTCTGATTTTGTGTTATTGCCTAATTCTGATTTTTTGTATTTTGCCCATTCTGATTTTATTTTATTGCCTAATTCTTATTTTTTGTATTATACCCATTCTGATTTTGTGTTATTGCCTAATTCGGATTTTTTGTATTTTGCCCCTTCTGATTTTGTGTCATTGCCTAATTCTGATTTTTTGTATTTTGCCCATTCTGATTTTGTATTATTGCCTAATTCTGATTTTTTGTATTTTGCCCCTTCTGTTTTTGTGTCATTGCCTAATTCTGATTTTTTGTATTTTGCCTTTTCTGATTTTGTGTTATTGCCTAATTCTGATTTTTTATATTTTGCCCATTCTTATTTTGTATTTTGCCTAATTCTGATTTTTTGTATTTTGCCTCTTCTGATTTTGTGTTATTGCCTAATTCTGTTTTTTTTTTGTATTTTGCCCCTTCTGATTTTGTGTTATTGCCTAATTCTGATTTTTTGTATTTTGCCTAATTCTGATTTTTTGTATTTTGCCTTTTCTGATTTTGTGTTATTGCCTAATTCTGATTTTTTGTATTTTGCCCATTCTGATTTTGTGTTATTGTCTAACTCGGATTTTTTGTTTGCCCATTCTGATTTTGTGTTATTGCCTAATTTTGATTTTTTGTGTTTTTGCCCAATTCTTTTTTTGTGTTTTCCTAATTCTGCTTTTTTTTTGCCCAATTCTGATTTTTTGCGTTTTGCCTAATTTTGCTGTTTTATCAAATTCTGATTTTTTTTATTTCGCCAAATTCTGATCTTCTTACCTGAATTATGTCGCTTTGCACTTTATGAAGTAAATAGTAAAATGGTAAAATTGGCAATAAATTTGGAGGCATTATTTCCATTCCGTTTTGAAATGTTTCCACTTCGATCAAAGAAAATTGTTCAATGTCATGCACAATTAGCTCGTCCAATAAATGTTCTTCAAGTATATTTTGCTAAAATTTATAAAATTAAATTTAAGAGTATTTATCCAAAGATCACCTCATTCTCTTTCATTGCTAACTCCAATTCTTTCTTTTTTGCTTTTAAATCAAGTATTTTCAATTGTTCATTTATTCTCTGATGTTCCTGTAAAAAATGTTCAATTATTTTCATTTTTTTTTTAAATTTTTACCTCGTCCACCCTATTTTCATATAAATCTATGCTTGGTTCTGCCGTCAAACAAATGCATCGTTCGGTGAAAATTTCATGGAAAAGTTCACACCAAAATTCAGGCCTCTCTTTCTTCAAGGAAATAAACACCTTCATCTTAAATTATTATTTATCAATTTTGCTAATTTTTCACTGTTTCCGAAATTGTTAAAATAACTAAAATTTTGATATTTATTTTTAAATTTTGTGCACAAATTTAATTTTATTTGTGAAAAATGTGATCTTCCTTTTATTAAAGAAATTTACTTCATTTACTCGTTCCTCCAATTGTTTATAATCCCCATGTTCGTCGAACAATTGATGTTGCACTATCCAATCCTTGATCATGAAATGTGCAACTTCTTCTAAATTCAAAAGGAAAAAGCGCTCATATTGTCCTATAATTTGGCCAATTTTCTCGACATCTATTTTGCTATGGTCCATAATAAATTTTGATAAAAATCTTTAATTTTCGATAAATTAAATATTTTCTAATTTTAAAATTTTACTTTTCATGAAATTTGTCATCCATTTTGTGGATCGAAACACTGAAAAAATTGGCAACAATTTCCCAATATGTTCGCTTCATTTCGAATTCATACAAACATTCATCATCCGTCTGAGTAACACCCATTTTCCTTTTCTTTGATGAAGCCTCATTCAAATAATCAATCAAAACCAACAATGCCTTCAATTTATAACAATCGGTTAATGGAGGTGATTGCCATGAAATTTGAACCAATCCTTTTCATTGAATTTAAATTAATATATTTAATTTTTGATACTATTTCAATTTATTGAAAAAAATCTGAAAACATCGAAAAAAGTGTAGATAAAATCAAAATAATTATAAATGTTTACAGATTTGTCTTAAATTCCCAAATCATATAGTTTTGGATAGAACTCGTCAAAGACGTATCGAATTTATATAATTTGTCATGGCTTGGTCAAAATTTAAATGGGTTTTAAACTGTCTAATCTGATTTTGTTTTGGTTCAAAAATTAACTTTTAATATTTATTAAGCCAAATTCAGCAGATGCGTCTTGACGTGATCTATCGAGTGAGTATAAGGTTTCTGGGACTAATTTAAATAATTGAACTGATATAATCTTTTCAAAGTTTTTACCATTTTTTTAGATTTTTAAATATTTCATTCCTATTCCTACCAAATTCAGCATCGTTTTCATGATCACAAGGATAAATTATTTTGGTACATTTTGGTTGCAATTCAGGAAGTACTTCTTGAAATGGACGTTGGAAATCCGTTGGAATTCGATCAATATATTCCGCCTCAATTTTTTCAATTTCATTCAACAATTTTTCATGATCAACGATGCCGCACACAGTGATAAACTGTGAATTAAAATGGGAATTTCATAATTTTTAATGTTGATCTATCTCGTTATTTCAGCCGATTTGATTTTGACACGTTATAATTATTCTAACCCAAGGGGCATTAATCTATGATTTTGATTTCGGCAAGTTCGAATTGTCGTACAGTCTTGATCTATGACTAAACACTAAATCGATTCTTATTGTCATTTTTATTTAAAAGATTTCAATTCGATTTTATCAGTTAGAGAGAAGCTATATTATGGCCAATTGAAATTGGGGTTTTAACTTTTAATCGGTTTAGCACTTTTTAAAATCAATCAAATCTGATAGAAATTAGTAAATAAATAAAAAATGCTCTAGGATTGATGAGATATGTGTGATAAACTAAAATGTCTGCCCCTACACTATTTTGGTCAGTACAAAACGAGATTGGCTGAAGAAAACAAAATTGGTGAAAAAACATAAAAATAAAACAAACTAGATTATTTAAATGATAAAATTGTCGATGATATTCTCGAACTTTATCCAATGAGCAAGTTTCACGCAAATTTTTCAGGCAACCACCATAATCAGCAGCAAAGCTGGAACCTTGCGGATAGAATAGTATTTTGCGTTCATAATCAATAATGCTTTGAAAATTGCCATCATCTCTGATTTCACTTAAATATGTATAAAATGTTATCATAGTTCTAGTAATTTTCTTTTAAATTTAAGACAAGAATTTTTGTTATTTTAAAAGGCTGAGCTGCCAGATTAAAGTATAATTGTGAAAATAAAGATTTTAGAGTCAAAATTTTCTTTAATCGAATAAAAAATGATTAAAATTGTTTTAAAAATATTTAAACAAATTATTAAGGAAATAATATATTTTTTTTGATAAGTTTCCTTTTTCATTTTTTAAACCGTAGGTAAAAATAATTTTATTAAAAATTGTCACTAGAGAAAAATTTGACAAAATGAGCCCCGGAGAAAAATTAAACTAAAATGCACTCTCCACTCCATAGGGAAAATTTAAAGTAAAATAGTTTTTAAGAAAAAAATAGACCAAAAATGGTCACTTGAGAATAATTTACTAAAAATGGCCGTAGGAAAAAATTGTTCAAAATTGGTGCCTTGGGAAAAATGTACCAAAAATGGCCTATTTAGGGAAAATTCGCCCAAAAAGGTCCATACAGAAAAATTTGATCAAATAAAAAAATAATTTATTGAAAATATGATTACTTGTATATGGCACCATTATCATTCCCTTCTCCATCGACATGGTGCACTTCCGTAATAAATTGAGATTCCTGAAAATTTACAAAAAATTTCATTTAATTGCAATTTAAAAATTACCGTCAACATTGGATCGAATAGATAATCGATGAAAACTGGCAACACCTTCAAAAATCCATTGCTTCCGGCCGAACATAATTCGTATATGGTGTCAGTTTGTTCGGTGCAAGCATGCGTTTTGGACTGTGGAAAATATTGTTTTTTTTATTAAAATTTAAAAATTTTACCAAACATCGATTCGTGATCTCATCCAAATTGCCTTTAAAAGAGAATAAGATTAACAATGTTTTTTTTTTATTAATTTTGACATTTTCTGATCTTACAGCCTCAATCTATGGCTCATTCGATTCACTATAGCCAATTTTGTTTTATTAGATTTCAATTCCAAATCGATTTATGTGATTTTAATTTACCTAAATTATGGCTATAATTGTAATTTTAAATTAGTTTAACATTTTAAAATTGAACAAATCTTTTTGAAATTAATTTTTTTCAATTAAATCGACCATGCCGAATTGATGAATGAGCCATACCATAAATTAATGTTCTAGGATGCAAAGGGCTGAAAATATGGCCATTGGCCACAAATTATAATGTCTACCAATGTATAATATTTTTGGTTAGCGAAAATCAAAATAGGCTACAAAATATACTTATACTTAGGTCAAAATGAAAAATT
Source organism: Pratylenchus scribneri (assembly GCA_030063045.1). NCBI lineage: Eukaryota > Metazoa > Nematoda > Chromadorea > Rhabditida > Pratylenchidae > Pratylenchus > Pratylenchus scribneri. The sequence goes on along the minus strand of JAQSEB010000190.1, from coordinate 82,095 downwards.
CCATTGTTACTACCTGGATATTTTTTGCATCCCATGAAGACCAAATGTTCAAGAGTGTGGGGCAAACCATCGTCCGAATGCGTTTCAGTTGCTGTTATAAATTTATAAAATATTATTAAGTATTTAATTTGACAAAAAAAACTGTAAAATTGAAAATAAAAAGGACATAATGCCAATTATAATAGTTTTAGAGGGTTTGTGGTTTGTGCTTTATTCATAAATCTTATACTTATAGCCAATCGATAAATCTCGACATGTTATATCGAATGATATACATTCAGAGATTGGTATATATATAGGAAAATGTATATGTATAGGTGATTCTATACATATACATATACAATTCTATACATATACATATACGTTTACAAGAGGCCATGTATATGTGGATGTAGAGTATAGCTGGAAAATATTATGTATATGTAGAGGTGTTTTCCTATACATTTTGCTATACATATAGCTTGATTTCTATACATCAAAATTAAGGGAATTTCCTTATTTTTTCATATTTTTTTCTGGCATTTTGTAATTTTTTTTTCAAAAAGTGACAATTTATTTATTGCTCCATTCTGCACAAGTGTAAAAGTTGAATATTCGAATATCTTTTATTCATAAAAGCAATTATATTTTAATAATTAAAAATAATTATTGAATATATATTTTAATATATCTTTTCAGAATTTTAAATATGGATATGGATGATATTATTAATGAACAAGAAGATGGAAATCAGCAAAATGCCGGCTCTAATTTGAATGAAATTATTTTGAATGAAGAAAGAGATGAAAATCAGGAACAAGAGGTTTCCAAAACCAAATCCAAACGAACAGATCCAGCTTGGCAATTTTTTGACATTAATAAAGAGAAAAAGGAATGGAAATGCCTAATCAAAAAATGCACAAAAACATATAAATACACAACAGAATGCCCTAGTGCAAATTTGGCCAATTTACATTTAAAATCGCAACATCTAAAAGAGTTTAAAATTGTCGAAGAAGAGAGAAATATTTAAATTGATAAAATTTAAAATTAAATTAGTCAAAGGATTTTTCGAAAAATCCTGTCATGGCCACTATTCGGGACGAATTTGTTGCTGAAATTCGAAAAAGATTTTCTTTTGTTTTTGATACGCGTGATCAAAAATTTGACAAAATCTTCATCATTGCCACTTTCCTCGATCCGAATTACTGCTGGCTAATGGAAGAAATGGATGAATTCACTGCAAAAGGATTACTAAAATCGAACGTAATCAATTAAATTTTTAACTAAATTTATAAAATAAAATAAAAAAAAACTATTAAGGTCAAATTCAATTCCCAAGTTCAGAAGCAGCAAATCATTCAAGATCAAATTAATACATCAATTGATGAAAATATGTCATCATTTGATCGATTGAAAGCAGAAAAGAGGCGAAAAGCTGCAAATTCTTCAAAGGCAAAGGAACCGATTAATGAATTGGAAAAAGGAATCAATGCATATTTGAGCTGGGCAAAAGAAACAATGCCTGAAGATATTGATCCGATTGTATTTTGGGTATTTTTTTATATTTGAAAATTAATTCCTAAAATAATTTTCAGCTTGAAGCGGATTCAAGATGGAGTGTATTGAAAGAATTTGCCATTCAAACTTTGTCAATTCCGGCAACTTCGGCGGCACAAGAGCGGATTTTCAGTTATGCAGGAATTGCGACTGAAAAAAGAAGGAACAGAATGGGTTCAGAACTTTTGAATCATAAATTATTCATCCATTTGAACAAAAGGAAAAAAGAAGGAACAGATACAGAATTTGTTCTGAACTTTTAAACCAGAAATATTTATCCATTTGAACAAAGGAAATTTGATTAATTGTTACTCGATATAAATTTTGCAATATTTATTACATTTATTGTCATTTTAAATAAAAGAAAATTTTTTTATTATAAATTAAAATTTTCGAAAATGTATAGGAAAATGTATAGGAAAACTGCTATACTCTACATATACATATACTCTACATATATATGAAATAAAAAATGTATATGTAAATGTATACTTAGATATACATGAGGTCATGTATATGTAAATGTAGAGTATAGTTAGAAAATTTCCATGTATACCAATCTCTGTATACATTATAGAATCGATGTTGGTTTGGTCAAGATAAAAATGGGTTTCAAACAATTCAAATAGATTTTGTTTTCTAGTTCTAAACTAACTTAAAAAATGATTAAAAACAAAATAAAATGGTACATCTTGTTGAAATCTATTAATTGAGTATAAAGTTTTTGGGTCTAAGCTAAACCACTGAACCGTTATTATTTTCTAAAATTTACCAAACGTGAAAAATCCATTCACCATTGGGCCAGGCACTGAAGCAATAGCCACTCTCAATTCCGATAGAGTCGATTTGTATAAATCAAGTTGAATTGTTGAATTAATTGGAAAACTGGCAACTTTGTTGAACACCATTTTTAACAAAAAATATTTTTATTGAATTTTTCCTAAATTAATTGATTAATATTATGTTTATATTTCGGTTAAATGCAGTTTGTGGTAAGTTCTAACTTGAAATTGTATAATTTTGGAAGGATTATGCGTTTGATCCCCTCTAAGTCAACATTTTTAGGATTTTTTTAATGAAATGGGCGTTAGAATTGGAATCCAGTGAATGGAATTCGTGGAAGTGGGGAAAAATTGGGAATGGAAGGGAGCCAATTTGAACGGTCCACTCAATTGTGGATGGAATGAAATCTTAGACCGTTTCTCTAAACACAATTCTCCAAACCCTTCCCAAAATGTGGTCGAGATTTGAGACCAATAATACGCGCAAAATGGCCAATAAGTTGAAAATCGACAAAGGTGCAATGGTCCAAATCTAAATGACAATGGGAGAATCAATAATAAAAGGGGAAAATGAGAAGAAAATAAATACAGTGGGCCCAAATGATTCATCTTAAAAGGGCGGAAAAAAATGACGGGGTCGAGAATTGAAGATAAGTTCAAACGGAAGAAGATGGAAAGATGAGAATGAAAATGCGTGGGTATATTGCTTGGGAAAGGAGATTTTGATAATCCATTAATCCCAAATAAAGCAACACGGATTCATTACGATTTGTAAAAAAAATTGGATGGTTATTTATGTAATTTGGGCCCTCTTTTTGTGAAAAGTTAAGCGGTCACCCCTTTATGGGTCATCACAGGATTAGGGTTGAGTCAATTCCAGGGTTACGATATGACCAAATCTGCTCATGTCTACTCTATCTAAATCCTATCCCTTATACGTTATACCCCATAATGGGAACCCTCAACTTTTTTTCACCTTCTCTTTTTTGAGGAAAAAACAATGACACAAACTACAAAAGTATCATCAGAATTAGATACAATGAGAAAAACTCGATAATGACAGAAAATTCGAAAAAGCAATTCTTTTTTGATTGGTTGGGAAATTTGCAATGAGAAAAATAAAATTCATTTTTACATTTCCTTTCAGCTTTCATATGAATGAGAAACTTAGGAATTTTGGGTTGATGAGGATTTAAAATAAAAATTTGAAGGGGAATTAATGAATAATGAGAGACAATGATTTTTGCCTTTGGGTATGTGTGATGGCTGATGGCTGCTTTCCCTACCGTAATTTAGCAAACTTTGAGCAATAACCAAGAATTCATAAAAAAAAACTATTTTTTGAGCTCATTTTTTTTTCATTTAACTTGGAATTTTATCGACCATTATTTAATTTCAATTTTCATATTTAATTATTTGCTTGGCCACTGTTTTAATTTATTTTCCATGCGGGGCTAATTTTTGGCAAATTTGACCACTTTTTGGGGGCAACAATCATTATTAATTAATTACCGCTGGTCCCCCCCCCCCCCCCCCCCCCCCCCATTTCCTCATGTCCCCTTCTTTTCACAGAGAGCAGCAGATGGCCTAGTGGCTATTTGAACAATTGTCGCAGCGGTCGCCCCAATTTTGAGGTGCAAATTAGGAAGTATATGTGAGAGATGCAGAGAAAAAAAAACTATATGTCATTGCGCTTTTGGCTTTTATTGATTTGTTGTTGACGGGGGGATGACAATGTGAGTAATTGTTGTGCAATGTGCACCCAACGCACATATTTAGCTTTTTAGCATTTCGTGTACCTAATCCCCAAGCCAATAATATGCATCCATGCTGTGGTCTCTGATGGCTTGAGAAAATTTTTTCAAATTGCACATTAGAATTATAATTGTTTTTGTGATATATTTTTTGCAAAATTTAATTTTTTTATAGGGCATTTCCATGTTTGTGATCATTGTTCCGCACCGCAAATTTTTGCAAAATCTTATTTTTCCAATCAGAATTATGACTATTTTAAGTTTAATCGTATTTAAGATGCACTATTATTGTTACGTGGCCGACCTATTCATCTAATATATCGCGTTTTTCGTAATTTAATCTATTTGAACGCCATACCCAAAATCCCAAAAAATAAATTTAAAATTTAATCCACGTAAATTCACTAAAAGCTTAAACTCTCTTGAATGGGCATTTTAAACGTGTTATGAATGAGATATCTTTATATTATTTAAAAAAGAAGAAAAACAAATTCGCTTGCGGCACATTTCTGTGTTAATTCGCTTGCCAGTTCCCATTAAAAAACCAATGCAACGTGTTTCGCGTAAAAAAATATTATTTATTTGACATTTAATCCAAACCGGTTTTTGGATATTTTAGATTTAGGAATTAAACAAAAATTGCTTTCGAATTCAACTCATTGTGGAAAACCCTTAAAAACAGGTTTCAAAACATAAATTTTTAGAACGTTAAACATGTGAAAATATGGTTCGATTGAAATATTTTAAACGGCGTCTTAGGCCATTTCAATTACTGTCTTTCCTATTAACCAACGCCCTTTTCCAATTAACATTGGGTTTTTATTTTTACTTGTTGCATAAAATGGCACCCATATCCCATAAAAATTTTATAATTAACCATCATTCCCCAATCCCCATCCCAAACATTCCATAAACCAACAACAATTGAAACAGTAGGGCTCCTTTTTAGGTTAATTGCGCAAACTCGGAATTTGCCAATTTAGTAAAAATTATAAATAAAAGGTTTGGAAATTAAAGGTAAATCAAATCAACAAATCTAATTAAAACTTTTCTGGCGAAAACGACAAAGTTTGACCACAAATAAATTTCATCACTGCAGCTATTAAATATGCCGCCTAATTCTGTTGGGGTTGTTGAGGTGGAAAGGAAAGCAATGGTTTTGGATATCATCGAAGACGGCGTAAATGTTTGGATTTTCGAAACCGATTTGGAGCAGAAAATTCAAACTTGGCCCCTTGGGAATTACAAATTCGACTTTGATTTGGCCACAATCGGAGTTGGCCATATTCTTCGTATAAATGAGCAGCGTCGACAAGTGTCAGCCATAGAAGAAATTGGTGCAATGCATATTCAGCCTCAGCCATCAGCTGACAACACTGCTTCCCGACAGAGAATTGAGGTTTTAAGGATTTCTTTTGAAAAATTTTTTTGCCGTAAAATTGTGGGAATTTTGTCCTAATTTTGTACCTAAAATCGCAATAACTTAACCCTAAAATTATGAACTTGATTTATAAAATCAGGCCAATACATGGGAATTGAGAGAATCAGAGTAAATAAATTCTGGAGAAAGCATCCAAAATAAACATAAACAAAAGGCTGTGCATTATAATGTAATATATAATATATTTAATAAATAAGCTGTTTATGCTATGTATATGACATAAGCTGGTTAGTGGTGTTTATCTTGCGAGTCATACTGACAATTTCGGAAATTTGACATTTCTGGAAATGGCTTGATCCTGAAGGGGATGCATGGAAATCTCCGCTTCTAGTTTTCGTAAAGACACGGGAATAGTTTCATTCGACTAACGTCGGCATGGTCGAGTAAATAAAGCTCATATTTCAGATTGGTTTAAGTTTGTTTTGAAAACCATTGTTTAAATCCTAATAGGTTTTGATTCCGAATGGGCTCATATATGTATCATGTCTACTATTACTTTACGTAAGCTAGGAGTTCAGATTCCCAAAATTAGGGAGCATCCCTACTGGGCCCAGGCCAATTGGGCGCAAGACTTTATTATGCGAAAGCACTGAAAGATTTTCATTGAATTTATTATCAGATTAAAGAGCTCCATCAGCTCTATCAAATCATGCAAATTTCAGATGAATCGATTTAAAATTCAAAGAGTTATGACCAAAAATGTCGAAAAAAATGATGAAAATGGTGTCAGACTTATTCTCTAAGCTTTTTTTGGTAAAACTAAACCAATCTTTTAAATTATATACCATTCAATAGCCAAGACTTAGCGCTTTAACATGACATCAAATTTATTGGAAAAGGTTCAAAACTTCAAGAGTTATAATACGCCAAACTTTCTCGCGCTAGCTTATTAGTGTCTATTCACTATTCTATGTTCCTCATTTTAGTCCTTAAGTCTAGATCAGACTTATGTTGCCGATTTTGAGCTTATTCTCAGGCGAATTAGTTTTCTTGGCTTTAATTTTTCAGTGAACTCTCTAAATGGAGCCTACTGCCTACTATTAGAGGAGAGGCTAAAAACAAAATTTCAAGATCTTTTCAAAAATGAGAGTTTCTCCGAATTAAATTAAAACATCCAATGCCCTCAAAATATAAACATGGATGGATATTTTTTATAGCTAATAAGTAGATTTCTTCCTCTTTTCGCAATGCCCTACATCCAAAATTCCAAGCACCCAAACAATATTGAAAAAAATTGTAAAAATTTTTTGACTTATTCGTTATTCCTATCTAAAAATTTATTAAATAGGTTAAAATGTTGTTATATTAATTTATGATAGAGGATTGACCGGCTTCTCTAGAGAATGGTCACTTTCAATTTCCCTCTAAATTTGGGTCGGTTATTTTTAGAGAGGGCCTCTCTCTAACATGGAAAATACTTTAATTAAACTTTTTGGATGGTGTTGATATATTTATCAATTCATAAAATAATTTAAACATATTTTAACAAAAAAAAAATTAGCAACTCAAAATTTTAAGGTGCCCGTTTATTTTGTGCCATTGGACTATTCACTGTATCCGGCTGGCGCAAAGCAGAAGAATTTGGTGAAGGCCTACACGGATAAATTGGAATATGTGCCAATTCTGAATGAGAACCAATATCGGAAACACACAATTTATCAAGGAAATGCCATCTATTAGTAAGAAAATTTACACGAAAAATTTAATTAATTTTTAATATTAAATTTTAGTCTTGAGAAGAAAAGCAAAGAGAAGAAAGTGGCCAAAATCTATTCAACTGGATGGCATCTTTCCAGCAAAGGCTTATTGGCCAATTCAAATGTAAGATTATCGGATTTATTACAAAAATTGGTAAATGGTGGGATAAGCCTAAACTTGTGGCTAGCCCTATTTGACGAGAGCGCTTAAACTCATCAAAGGCTGAAGTAATTTTGATTATTTTGTTATCAAATTAAAGAGTAGACTGTTGTCTAATGTCTATCTAAATGATATTAATTTTATTTAAATTTATTCATAATTTTTGTAGTTGTGTCCTTAAATTCTTTAAAAATGCCATTTAATTAACGAAAATTTCAACGGTTATTTTTGGCACAATTACAACTTTTATTACGATTAAAATAAAATTAATATCAATAAATTGACAATTTAAAATTGATTAAAATGGCCAAAATTAGTTCGGTTCTAGAGACTAGAGAGTAATTAATTATGTATGATTCGACAAGTTAGACATAGACAGGCAACATATTGGCTCTGCCGAAAATATTCTGGGCTAGATAATGCTTAAATTGCCGGATCAATTTGTATTGCTTTTTATTAAGCATAAAATCAGTCAAAAATGATATCAAAGCATTGAACCGATGTTGGATATTTATTTAATTATAGTAAAAAAATTACCAAAAATACAATTTTAATTAAATAAAAGTTTTTGGCCATAATTCGATAAAATCCAATAAAATGACAATTATTATTAATCCTGGAATTTTACACACATCCACCCCGTAAACAATTTCGTTCCTTTATATAATTATGCAAAAAAAATTTTTTGTTATTATTTTAGGAAATCCAACAAAAGTTCAGCTTTGTTGAGGGCCTCGTTGTGGATTCGTCAATGGCCGATGCATTCTATGTTTTTAATGAAGAATATGGGCTGGCCAGTTTGCGCAAAGATATTTGTGCAGAACAACAAATCGGCATTGGCGATTGGATCAGATTTATATGGCTGTGAGTTTAATTTTAAATTTTTAAAAAATTTGTAAAAAAGCCACATTAAAAAACCTACATAAAAATGCGCTTTAATATTTTTAAATTTTTTTGGGTATTTTTGATAAACACTTAAAATTATATTTGATTTTTGGTCTGAAATTTTTTGGTTTGGGTCTAAATTCCGACATTCTATAGGCCTATTGATGCTTATTACGAACTCTATCCAATCTTTTAAGGTTTCTAGAGTTTAAGAGGGAACTTTTCCCCATTTTTCCTTTTTGAGGAAAAAAGGGACCTAAGCGACATAAGCACATAAGTACCCAACCATAATAGTATTCTGGTACAATATGTACAGGAGAATCAAACTTAGCATTATACCTACAAAATTGGCATAAATGGGGAAAAATTGAGGCTAACATCTTGCTTAACATTCAAAAATCAAAATTTATTTCACAAAAAAATACTTTTGCTGAATTGAAATTGTCCAATAATTTTTTATTATAATTCCAATTTTTGGTTGATTGATCCTTTTTTTAGTAATATTCATTTTTGTGAAAATGGAATTAATTATCTGATTTCTTTAGGGTTGTGGATGAAGCAGAAAAGTCCGATGAGGGCAGGGAAATCTACCCATGCCAAGAAGATGACATGGAATTTTTTCGCGATCGAAAAATTGGCATCCATCCAATCAAATTGCCGAATTCATATTATGAGACGAAGGCAATCAGTGAATCACAGATTCAGGTATGAAATATTCTTATAAATGGTAAAAATCTTTTAAATAATTTTGTAGTAAATAGTTAAAAATTTTAAAATGCTCTTCGGTAAAATTTGATAATTTCGACATAATTTCGATTTATTATGTTGAAGTATTTTGACCACTATTTCGCTATAAATTCAAATAAAGACAAAAGTATTAAGATTTTCAAAGTTTTTCAAAATGAAGTACATTGAAATGAAAATAAAATATTTTGAGGTCAAAATAAAGATTTTCATTAACCGAGTATAAATGGTTAAAATTCACTGGAAAAGTTTTTATAATTGGGCAAGGGGTTATCAGCGGCCATTTTTGAGGACTCCACTTTTTCGTTTTTTGATCCGCAGCAAAAATTAAACAAAAAAGTTACAAATAAGAAAAAGTTTGACCAAAAAAAATCTCATTGGGAAAAATTTTACAAAAAATTAACCCCTAAAGAAAAATTTGACTAAAAATGAATCTATAGGGAACATTTTCATCAAAAACAGTCTCATTTGGAAAAAAGATAGAGATTTGGTATCCAATTATCGGTTAGAAATTTCATTCAGTACTAGTCTCATTCATGTTGCAAAATACTTATAAATTTTCAAATTGGCAACAAATAACTATTATATTTATTTTAAAAAATTTTTCACAGATCATGCACAAGTTCAATGTGCCCATTAATCCAACAAAAGGTTGCGAATATCAACTCCCGCATTTGGGCAAATTCACTGATCCAAAAGGCTTGATTGGTTCAAATCATCATGTAATTTACAAATTATAAAATAAACTAAATTATTTGCATAATTTTTTAAAGGGTTCCCGTATCCAAATTGCAATCAATTCGAGAATTGTCAATTATGAAACGGCTAAATTCGAATTGGCATCGATTTTCTCGCCCCCAATTCGTCGAGAACAATCTGTGGTATAGTTTTATATAAATTTGGCTGGATTTATTTTGTTTATAAATTCAAAAATTTATTTTTCAAATAATTTTGGATAATAAGCACAAATTTGCCAATTTTTACCTATCTAAATTGTAAATGTTGATATTTGCTTAACAAAAATAGCTTAAATTATGGACAAAATGATGGCCAAAATCTTGTTTTGGTCTTATAATTATCCTTGGGAAAAATTTTAAGATTTGAAATAATTAAGAAAATTAAAAATATTTTTGGAATTTATTCACATAATTTCTATTTAATCAGCTTTTAGTTTATAAGAATTTGAAATTTGTTTAATTTTAATTTCTAAAACTTTCTAATAGGTTTTTTAATAAGAATTCTTTAATTCGATAAATAAGACAGTGTCATCATTTACAATGGTAAACATTTGTATAAATGTTGGCATTTGTCTTACCAAGATTGGCATAAATTTTTGGCTTTGGACATAAATGAAGTCATAATTTCCTTATTCTATAAAATTACAAAGATTAATTTTAAAAATTTATAAATTAAATATTTTATGGAAAAAACCAAAAAATCCCGATATATTGCCTTTTTTAATAAATCATTTTATAGTAATATTAAATTCACCAACTTTATTTCAGCAAATGACTTTGAGTGGCAATAATGGAGGTGCTGCTACTGTTGGAATTGTGGATCGTCCATTGATACCGCCGTTGGCGTCGATAACGGTACCAGCAGATGCAAATGTTGGCCAACAGTCCAGTGGTATACAGGACCAAGCAAAACAAAATCAGGTAGGGGCCCAATTTTTTTGAAAAACTTTATAATTTTATAATTGATAAGAAATTAAAAATTTAACTTTTAAGTTTTGAATAAAATCAAATGTGAAATCACAAAAAAATTGCCAGCGGGCATTTATCGCCATAAAAAATTATGCGAAATTTTTTAATTTTTTCTCAATATATTTACTTTGAAAGTTTTGGCATTGAACCTATCAAAATTGTCATAAATTTGAAAAAATCAGAGGGCGGATTTGTGTTTAATAATCCAAATTAACCTTTAAGAAATAAAATTTAACTAAATAATTCCATAAAATTTTTGTAGTGAAAAATTTTTTTTAGGCAATAAAATTTGACCAAATTAGTCCTCTTTCTATTCTCTTCAGGCCTAAAGCCAAACTTTAATCTAAATTTAACCCAAAACAATGCTATAAATAATTATATGCTGTATGCCACAATAATTATATTTGACTAATTATGGCCTCGAAAAGATACTTTTTTGTCATAAAAATTTTGAATAAATTCCATGATTTTATGGACAAATTCATATTTTTTCCTTATTAAATTTCTTGGAAAGATTATTTTATTTTGTGCAATTTCAGCAGCAAGTGACGCAACAACACATTCCTCTGCAACAATCTGTCGTAGTTGCTCCTGTTGAGCCACAAAACACAAAATCATTTCTTGAAAGCATTGCTGGCGGACGAAAAAAGCCTCAACAACAACAACAGATGAGAGAGCCATTGGCAATGTTGGTGAATCGAAATGGCAACAACAATGGTGGACGAGACCAACAACAACAACATCAGTCACAGCCACCACAACATTCATCAATGCCTGCAGCAATGAATGGAGGAATAGGAGGAGGAGCAGAAGAAAGGTCGGTAAAATGGGCAAGTGTTTGGGGCTAATTCTGATTCTGAAGTTAAATAAAAATTGAATTTTGGTCAAATTTTTGAATATCCTTTAAAGCCGAATTAAGCATTAAGACATTTTGTTATATTTGTATCCAAACTAGTATTGTAGGGTGACCCTATCGCCACATTTTTTCCGCATTTTTTACTTTTTCCGTGGGCATTTTTGACTGATTTTTTTTCACAACGGCCAATTTTATATAAAATTTTTCGCTGCGCGGCATTTTTGTTGAAAAAAAGACAATAGGAATATGAATTCTTAGCGAATTTTAAGATTTTTTAAAAAATGCCGCATTTTCGCTGCATTTTTGATGCTTTTTGACTAATCTTTTACCGCATTTTTTATGGCCAATGTCGCATTTTCGGTCAAGTGAATGGGTCACTCTTGAATTAAGCCTCCCTAATATAGTAATAGAGTGTAATCTTATAAATTTCAGAGACGCCTCCATCCAAAAGGAAAATTAATCTTTTTACACTTTAAAATCCTCAAAAATGGGTTTATAGAAAAATAATTTTGGCACAAGATAAAATAAAATCATTTTACCAACGAAAAATTCTTTATTTTCCTTTTCGATTAAAATTATTATTTTTTTTGTATTTTAACAATTTTTATAATATTTTTAAATCTATTTATTATTGAATTATAAGAAATTTTTATTTTTTTTTTAATTGTTTTAGACATTTTTCAGCACTTTTTTTAGTATTTTTTACATAATTATATTTCAATTTTTATGTAACTTTTTCTTTTGTTTATACCGAAAATGCAAAAATTGAAATATTAAATCTCTAATGTCAGCCATCTATTCCAGGAATGAATCAACAAGAATGGAAATGCCAACAACGACACCACCGCCAACACAAAGAAAGAGCATGCCCAGCAATGTAATTTTATTTTGGAAATTATTTTTGAATTTTTTTTTTTGTAATTTTATTCAAAAATCTTTTTTTAGTAATTTTAATATTTAATTTTAAAAATTATTATCTTTTTTAGTAATTTTAATTTTATTTGAAAATTGTTATTTTTTAGACCATCATAGTGCAGGGAATTGTGGTTGAAGTGGTCCAAAACAATTATGCGCTGGCATTTTCAAATGATTTGTCCTTGTCCTCCAAAATGATTCGTATTGTACCCGATGAGTAAGTGTTGTTGAAATTTATGGAATTATGCAGAGTTTAAATGGCCAAAAAATAATTTAAATGTTTTTCTAGAGCATTTAAGATGCTAAAATGACAAATTTCAAATAAATTTTCAAATTTGAAAAACATTCCTTAGGCAATTATGAATGCCAAAAATATCATATTCTCCCCTATAATTTATGACATTCTTGGTAAACCTAATTGAGATCATTTAATATTGGTATAGGTCTTTTTTTGCAAATTTTGTCATTGCCTTACCAAAATGGCCAAATATTTGTAATGAAATAAGAATTTGCGTAGATTATCCAATAATATTTTTTTCAAGTTTTTTTCTGGTTTTATATGGATTTTTTAACAAATTCAATGATAAATTTAAAAATTTCTATATTTTTCAGCATTGAGCAACAACTGCCAAAATCGGGCCAATGGTTGAAACCGGGCCAATGGTTGAACATCTTTATGAAGAAGAGATTTCCGAATAGACCGCAGAACAACGAACGATTTGTTGCATTTGCCGAAAAATGTGACCCCCCGTTTGAAACATCCGTTGGCGACAAATCAGAAGTCAAGGTAAAAAATAAAATTTTTGATATTATTTAAATTATTTTAATTAATTTTTTTCCCCAATCTATTATTTTTAAATCTGGTTATTTAACGAAAGAATAAAATTCTTATGCCAAAATCAAAAAAAAAAAAAAGTAGAAAAGAATACCATTTTTCGCCTGACAAAAAATACTTAATTTTTAGACAAGTCGATTCTCGATTCACAAACAATTATTTACAATATATAAATACTTTAATAAATAAAATAAAAATAAAATGTAAAACAAATCAAGGGAAATTATTTTCTGTTTCTATTAGCAATTATATATAACATTAATTTCGAATTGTTCTTAATACAAAAAGAAAAAGTTATTAAACGATTTTTGCATTTATTAAATTTTTCCCTACCCATTTTTGAAATTTTCATAAATTTCCTTATCCAATTTTTTAACAATATTAATTTTTTATTTTTTAAGCTGATTTTTAAAAAAATCCTTATCCTTACTCAATTTTTTTTTACTTTTTGTAAAATATTTTTTCATAGTTAAAAAATTTTCTTGCTTTTAAAATTTTTTATACCCAATTTTTTTCTTTTAAAAATGAAAATTTCCTCATACCTTATATTTCCTTATCATTTTATCAAACCATTCTTAAACCATAAATTTGCCAAAAATAGAAAATCGCTCTCGGCTATATCTCTAATAGGCCTTATCTCAAAAATTTATTCTTAATTTTCCTTAATAAAATTTCTTTAAATAAAATAATCTATTTCTATAAATTCTAAAATTTATTTCATTTTCCTTTTTAAAGGTTCGAGTTAAATTGAATGCTAAACCGGAAGGTACATTCTACAATAAAGTGTTGGGCACAGTCAACAACATTCAGCGATGGTAATTTTTAAACCAATATTTAAAATGGTGTTTAATTGATTTTAAAATTAAGGATTAACATTCCCGAAGAACTTGAGAGGCCATTTGTAATGGCCTGGTGCGTGAAGATAAAAGCAAATAGCTTGGAGGAATATCGCTTTTTGGAGTAAGTTTATATTTGTTAAATGCAAAAATATTAATTTAGAAATTATTAAAAAATTTAAATGTCAAAAAATCAGCATTTTTGAGACCAAAGCCATTTAATATGACTCTGATTTGACTAAATAGCATTTAATTAAATTAATTTTTTAAGTTTTTATGACCTTAAAAAGTCCCATTTTTCGATGAATTATTGTTTTTGATAAATTATTTTGATTTTTTCCTCCTTAATAATTATTTTTGTTCATTAAAAATTTATTTTCAGTGCTCATTGGGAAATTGCAGAAACTCATGATGCAATTTGGGTAAGAAAGGAATTATTTAAACTGCCAAATATACAGCACCAAAAATATAAACAATTATTTAAAAAAATATCTGAATATTTTTTAATGTTAAAATGAATATAATTTTATTTTATTCTTTTTCCATTTTGCTAAAGCCAATGCCAACATTTGCCAAATGTTATCTCTTTCTTTGGTAAATGTTGGTAATATGCTTAACAAAATTGGTATAAAATGGACAAAATTCAAACTAAATTCCTACTTTTAGTTTATCAGATAATTTTAGGAAAATCTAATTCTAAATTATAAATAAAAACTTCGTTTTTGGTGTACCATAAAAAATTTCTGATTTAGTTAAATTTTTAAATTATCCAATTTTTCAGCTTGAGGATGATTCACCGAAGAAAACAAGACCGCAAATCAAGGTTGAAGAACGTGTCCTTCCAAAAATTCCGGTAAACATTTTTGAATTCATCCTTTAATTTCAAATATTAAATTTCAGTACTTGTGTCAACCAAATCGACGAAGCACAAATTTGGATCTGGACGATGGCGAACAAGTAAAAAAATTTAAAAATTAAAAGTATTTTTTGGAATTTTGGCTTCATATTAACTCGTAAATTTTTAGGCTCATTCAATTCAGCATGGTCAAATTATTAAATTTTAAATTTTATACATATTTTGCCAATTTATGAACAAATTAATTTGAATTTTTAAACAATTAAGGAAAACATATTCATATAAATATAAATTTGAATTTTCTATGTTATACTGATCATGTTGAATCGAATGGACCTTAATCAAGAATAAATATTGAGTTAATAATCCAAAATTTTAAAGCTATATAATTAAAACAAAATTTAAATTAGCTTTCTTTATTTATTCGATTTTAAAGTTAGTAAATTTGGGCAGTAGAATCATTTTCAATTCCCTTATAATTTATTTAATTAAAGAAAAAAATATTTAATTTGTTGAAGGAAAAACACAAATAGGCAAAAAGAATAATTTGACAATCAAAATAATTATAATGGTTTAAGCTTTTCTAACATTCATAAGCCATATATCATTGAATAGAACTCGGCAAGTCGCATCGAATGACACATAATTTATGGAGTTAGTCAAAATTGAATAAAAATTAATTAAACCTATGTCAAATCACAATCGAATGATACGTCTCTGGTCGAGATCTATCGATTGAATATATGGTTTGGGGTCTAGGAATGATAAAAAATTATTTTCAAATAATAAAAATTCCTCTAAAAATGAAATAATTTTATTATAATTTTAATAAAATATATAATTTAAGGTAATTCGCATTCATCGCGAAGATCGCATTGTGCGTCCATCACCACCAAAGCCAATGACGTCTCCTCAAACAATGCCAGTGTCTCGTCCTCAACCAATTGGACATCCATCACCACCAAAGCCAATGACGCCTCCACAACCACAATCCACGACTGTTTCACGTCCCCAGCCAATTGGACACCCGTCACCACCAAAGCAATCCATGCCTCCTCAATCAACGCCAAAGTCTCGTCCTCAACCCATTGGACATCCATCATCACCAAAGACAATGACGCCTCCACAATCAACGCCAGTGTCGCCTTCTCAAAATGATGTCATCGAATTGGAACGGACAATGGTATCGATGCAATTAAACAACAGTCCTAATATGCAACCAACGCAGCCGACACCAACACCGACGCCTCCTCAAACTGGCGATGATGAAATTGACCTACTTATCGACCTCAATGCTGGATGGGAAAATGTTGAACAACAACCAGTGGAAATGGCCGAGCAGCCAACAATGGGAGCGCCAATGGAAAAGGTGTGGTTTTGAAATTAATCAAATTTTTATTTGAAACGTAAAAAAGTATTAAATACCAGGCATTTTAAGTCAACTTTTAATTTTTAAATTTTTGAATATTAAAAAAATTATTAATAGGTAGAAAAATGGTAATAGAGGAAAGCCCATTAATTTTTCTAAGACCTATTTTCCCTTAATTTTACCATTTATTTTAGAGCATCCTATTTGGTTTAAAAATGGATGAATATATAGGAACTAAAATAAACAAGGGCATTCTTTTAAAAAAGTGAATTCTAATTTAGTTATACAAATTAGATTGATTTGGTTTATATAAAGCAATGAAAAAATATTCCGTATCCCCATTCCCCATATATATTCTTATAATTCCCATTTTCTAATAATCCCAATTAGAGTTGAATTGAAAAATAATCCCCATAGGAAATAAAGTAGTATTATGGTGTGGATTTTATTATTAGGGCTAGGCTTCGAATTGAAAAAAGATATAAAATTTTTATTTAAACAATTATTAAGCCATACGACTACATTGGATTTGTGGTGTCACATGACCACAGAACTCGAGGCTACTACATCTACACAAATCAATTGAGCAGCGAAGTCTTCATGCCTTCTGAATTTGTTCCCCGAGGGATTGACAAGGGGACCTGGCTTAAATTCGACACTGATTTGTTAGTTTTAAAACGATTAGGACTTAAAAATTATCATTTTAATTTAGCCAAGGAGGGCGCAATGTCGTTTGCCGATGCAAGAAGATGGCAGAATGGCCCTTTCCTGTCAAAGAGGAGCGAAATAGTGTTTGCGTAAGTAGATTTTAAAAAAATACAAAATAATTTAACAAATTTTCAAGATGATTGTGGACGCCCTAATTGCCACCAACTACGACTTATCATCAAGGAAGATAGCGACGGAATATGTGCCGATGGTATATGGTAGGTCCAAAGGGGAAAATCATTTAACAAAAAAAAATGGTTGAATTCCAGACATCAATCGCGTAATTGGCAAAAGCCATTTAGGAAAGAAGGTTAGTTTGAAGATTAAGAGGCATCGCCTCTCTGATGACTTGCCGAAATGGCAAATTGAAGGAGTGAGCCGTGTGTATTGATGAGAATTTAATTTTTTAATTGTATTTTTTAATGAATTGTTTTTTAAATAAAATAATAAGGCAAAAAATATTTTTTGGCATTTTTTAATATTAAAATTTTTGCCTTATTAATTTTGTAATTATTTAATTGTATTTTTTAAAAATGAATTGTCTCCCCCCCCCCCCACCATCAATGGAAATATTTTTAATTTTCTATGTTTAATTTTAAAATAATAAGGCAAAATTAAAATTTTTTAAAAACATTTTTTAATTCAAAAATAAAATTTTGCCTTATTTTCTTTTTTTAATTATCCTTGAATTATTTTTTATTGTGAAATTTCCCTTTCTAATAAATGATTTTTGAGGATAAATATTTTGAGGGAATTAATGTCGTTAATTAATGAAATTTATTAAATTCTTAGCATATACTACTAAACTTTGACTTTGGTGAAATTAGGGGTCTAGAATTTTTATTTATTTCTAACAAATGAATACTTAGTTATCATCCCTAAAATATGTTATTTTTACTAATTTGTTATTTTACTGGGCCTGATTATAGGTATATGACTTTAAAATTACTTTCAATTGTTTCGTTTTCCAATTATTGATTTTCCCTGTTTTTCCCTTTTCCCTCATTCATTTAACTGATTAGCAAAGACATAAAAGGCACTTTGGTCGATAATTGACTTAGCATTGGAATTCCTTTTTGGTTGCAGTATTACTGCTTCAAAATTCGTTCAATTCTTCTCGTCTTAATCCCTGTTACCCCTTCCTTATCCTACCCTTTTTTATCTGACTAATTCCTTTGTGTTGTGTTCCACCCACGTTTGTCACAATGGTTGCCAAGGAAATGCGAAATTTGTTGAAATGTCGGTGAGTTATAATTTTAATTTAAATGTTTATGAAATAAACATAGACTAATATTTTTTAATCAAAATCATTTTTGCTTTTTAACAAAATAAATTTTTTGTACAAATTTCACCAAAACCCTTATTAGACCAAAATACATTTTTAAATAACACATTTTTTAAATCAAATAATTATTATTTAAATGATTTTCATATTCTAATAAAATGAAAAATATTGACATTAAATAGTAATTAAATTCAAAATTAAATAAATTAATTTAAAAAGTTTACAAAAAGAAACACAGGAATTTATATTTGGCAAAAATTGGCGGCAAAGATGGGCCAAAATTGCATTAAAATGCAACACAATCTGTGCAGAAAATCATTCTGAACATTGAATGGTTTTGATGGCAAAGTTTTTCACCAAAACTCAACAATAAACGAAGGTAGAATTAAGGGAAAATTTATGCTAAATCGAATATTGTCAATTTTCAAATTAAAAAAAAAGTTTATGTAAATTTTCCTTCTATATAATGATTTTCAGAACAGCAATGAGCGGATTCAACCGTGTGTTTTTTGTTTCGATATTTGGCACAGAGGAAAATTTGCCCTGTCGAAATTATGTGAGCATTAAATTTGAGAGGAAAATTTTCCCTATCGAAATTATGTGAGCAAAGATTTAAAATTAATTTAAAAATTAATATAATCGAAAAATGTATTAAAAATTATAACATTAAAAAAAGAAATTAAAAATTTTCCCCTTAAAAATGAATTTTAAAATTAATAATAATTATTATTTTCCCTAATAGGCAGATGTACATTCGAATGTTTGCTTCTTCTAATGTTCATCATATCAAAAAATGGAAAATGGAAATCCAATTGACGGATGTGCTCCAAAAAATTGAATATTTTCCATGAAAACAATTTTTCAAATTTTTTTTAACTTTTAATTTTATTCTCATTAATCACCAATACTCCTTTTTTTGCATTTAATATTTTTATTTTTTGCAATTATAAAAATACAATCCATTAATGTGAATTACATAAATAAACATTATATTTTTCGAAAATATTTTATTTACAAATGAATAAAAAATTTTAAAGATTTGATTTTTCAAAATAAATTATTTAATAAATTGTAATATAACATGTAATTAGAGTAATTTTAATAAATTTTCATCCGAAAATCCTTTTGAATAACTGAATTGATTTTTTAAATTCCTTTTTATAAGCCTTTCGATAATCCATACTGAAATGAAAAATGGGACAAAAAATATTCGAAAAATTTCCAACCTGTTATAATAAAGAATTGGCGCATTTGACATGACTCCAATATTCAAAAACGTTCCAGGGATGAACAAATTTGCATACCAAAATTGCAATGGCGTTAACGGCAAGAGGGATGTCCGGTAGAGGATTTGAACAAAAAAATAGAAAAAATAAGCGCAAACATTGATAAGGACAATCAGAAGCAATGAATGGTAAATTTTCTGCAGTTTTTCGGTTGTTATTTCTGAGATTTTCAAATTTTTATAATGAATATGTAGAATAAGTCGGGAATAATTCATATAATTTAATTTTCGGTAAAATATTTTTTGTCAAAATTTCAAAAATATAATGTCATACTGAAAAAATTATATCCCAAAACTCTAACAATATTATTCGAGTTTTTCTTCGACTAGTGTTTCCTCTAAAAAATTTACCTGTCCTCAGCCTAACCACGATCGCCACGAACAAATATGCCAACATTGATACACAAATCATACTCATACCGCTAGACCAAAAAATTGGTCCAATATTGGGCAGAGCAAATATATCACCGCCTAGACCGGTACAAGGCCATTCCGGTAAATCGTTTGCCGCTGGAATCAATTGTGCAAAATAGATGGCACTGAAGCCGGCATTGACAAAAAGATGGCAAAATATGTATATTCGCTGATTTAATTGACGATAGTAGAGTGGGGCAATCACGGAAAAGAGTCGGTCCAAACTGAGTAAGGTAACCTGTATTAGGATTATTTAATTTTTAAAAATCATAAATTATTTTGAAGAATGACAAAAAATGTATTTTGATTGAACAAGTAGAACAAAAATGTCAAGAGAAATAAAAATATTTTTAAGAACTAAAATATAAAATATTTGGAAAAAAATTCGAATGAAAAAACACAAAATGTTTGGATGAACAAAATCACAAAATGTTTGCATGAACAAAAACACAAAATGTTTGAAGGAACAAAAACACAAAATGTTTGGATGAACAAAAACACAAAATGTTTGTAAGAACAAAAACACAAAATGTTTGGATGAACAAAAACAAAAATGTTTGAAGGAACAAAAACACAAAATGTTTGGATGAACAAAACACAAAAATGTTTGGATGAACAAAAACACAAAATGTTTGAATGAACAAAAACACAAATGTTTGTAAGAACAAAAACAAAAAATTTTTGGATGAACAAAAACACAAATGTTTGAAGGAACAAAAACACAAAATGTTTGGATGAACAAAACACAAAATGTAGAGAAATAAATCTACAAATTTTTTCTATTAATCTTCAATCAAAGACCTGGTTAATACCGCAAAATGTACCAATGACAGTATAGCTTTGAATTGGTAAAGCCAATCGAATCGGATAGAAATTGATGACAGTCAAGGCCATGACCAGAAAATTGAAATGAGACATCTGATGGAGTATTCTGAAGAAGGCTTCCAGGCCAATCAAAACGCAGGTGTTACATCCAAGAGAGACCCTAATTAAATTGAAAAAAAAATACGGATGAAAAAAATTTTTTGAATTTTTTTCTCATTTTCTTACCGATGTTTGATGGTAACCCAGCAAACACTGGCATTCATTGGTATGCCGATGATTGACAAAATTGCAAAAAACAATGCAGGTAAGAATAAACCCCATTGGAAACCAGAATCCTTAAAGGCTTGATAGACCTGTGAATATTTCGTCAAAAATATATTTTGAATTAGGTTACCGGATTCATTTGGTTAACAAGACTGCTATTCATAATTGGTTATAGAAATTTAGATTTATTAGCCGAGGAATAAAAAAATGGTTTATTCAGATTGTGTGCAAAAATGAAATTTGAGTGACTATTTTTGAATCTTAATAATATTTATTTGACCATAACTCTGAAAATTAAATCATTTTGAATGAATTTAATATCAAATACAGAAAGTAAATTGTTGGTTATCCAATGCTATAATTTTATTTACGTCATATTAATAATAACGAGACAGTCCCATTAATTTAATACAAATTGTTAGAAGTTAAATAGAATCATAAATAATTTTATAGTAAAAGTTTATCAATTAGTATGTAACAAAATTAAAGATGCATTCAAATCTTTAAAGTAATTTTCAAAATGGACAAACAATTTCGAAAAAAATACATTTAAGTGGGTTTTGTTAGTTGGAAAAAAGGTGTTGATACATCTGTCTCAGAAATTTGCATAATTAATCTTAAAAATGTAATCTAGTCCTAATAGTAATTTTAATATCATATCATTTGGTAAAAGAATGTAAACTTTTATCTAGAAAAAAAGGGGAAATTAAGGCGATTTTCAAAAAGTTTCATATAATTTTTCAATATAATAGAATATTTGACACAGCTCGACAAGCTGAATCGAATGATAAAATTTTTATTGAATGATATTGCATTTTGGCAAGTTAAAATTCAAAATATTTAACCAAGAAAAATATCACGTTCGACAATCGACATTAAACTTGCAATGCCAATAATGGAATTTACCAAATAAAAATAATACTATTCGATTTATCTCATCAGTCATTAAGATGTGTCGATTTCGATTAAGCCTTAATATGCACACATATAAAAAATTTGTGGCAAATTAGCCCGACATTATATTGCCAAGGGGGCAAGAAGTTACGAAAATGATGTCATATATGATTCATGTTCAACACCCAAAAATTATTATTAGGACCATTTTCTTACTTTTTGATTGAGGAGGCTCTTAAAAAAGTATCCCGCCAATTATCCATTATCGTCAATATGTATATTTTCTCCCCGTACATTTGCGGTGCCATCAACTTCAACTAACATACCAAAGCGAGCATTTCAAAAAGATGCAATGAGATTGCCAATTATCATTATCGTCATTTGTTATTTTGATGAGTAAAAAGGAGATAAAAATGGAAGAATATGGATGGGATTAATAAATTAGTAGGAAAATTATTCTATTTTGGAGAGTTTTTAATTATATTCGTACACTTCTTCAATTGTTAATTTAAATTTAATTAAGTTGATTTAATGAAAATTTATACCGAATATATTTTATCTTTTTTTTTGAAATTTATTAGCCTACATCATAATAGGAAATCAACTATATAGAGCCTCTGAAAATTCGACAATTAAATTTTAAATCAACAATTTTTTACAAATCTCTAATAGGATACATATTTAAAGAGCAAACCATACGAAAAAACATCTGCTTTTAAGAGGAAATAATTATTAATTTTTTTAATTCTTTTTCAAATTAAAAGGCCGATTCTTAAATGTCATATTACATTTTTTAGATTAATTATTCAAATTGGTGAGACAAATAATTCCAAATTTATTTATTATTCAATGACATTTTCCAACAGATTTTTATCAAAATTTTGTTACTTTTGAAAATTTTTTTGTCAATTTGAAAATTACTTTAAAGATTTGAATGCATCTTTAATTTTGTTACACACTAATTAGATAAACTTTTACTATAAAATTATTTATGATTCTATTTAATTTCTAATATTTTGTATTAAATTAAAGGGTCTGTCTGGTTATTATTATTATGACGTAAATAAAATTACCACATTGGATAGCTACTAGCTAATAATTTACTCTAATATATAATCATTTTCCAAAGCTATAGCTAAATAAATGTTCGTCTTGTCCAAATACGAAAATATTTTTTCGAATTTCATCTAGTTATTTGTTATGACCCGAATTAGACCATTTTTTGGTAATAAATCCAAATTTCTGCAAATATGAATAACAGTCTATCAATTGAGCAAATGAACCCGGTAAATCAATGTATAAAAATCTAATTATTTTCCTTAATATACAAAGGTCTATCAAGCTTTCAAGGAATCCGGCTTCCATTTGGGTTTATTCTTGCCCGCACTATTCTTAACCATTTTGGCAATGATTGGCATACCGTTGAATGCTAGCGTTTGTTGGGTGACCATCAAATATCGGTAAAAACGTGGGAATAAAAGGATTGAAAAAATTGTAAATGTATAAAACAGTATTAAACACATGATTTCAATAATTAATATTTTAATTAATGGATTATTCTCTGATGTAAAATATCATAAATATGATGGGTCACCTAAACTTTTCTATAAAAGTGCTGACTTATTTTATAATAAAATTAGAATCTAAATTTTATGAATGAACTTATTTTTCACATAAATTTCCAATTTTCTAAATTTAGTTCCTCGCTTGGATTCAACACTTGCATATTGCTTGCAATCGATTCTTTCTTCGAAATACTCTATCAATTGGGTCATTTCAATTTTCTTGTCATCGCCGCTAGTGGAATCAATTACTATCCACTTCGATTGGCTTTGCCAATCCAAAGTTATTCTGTCATTGGAATCTTTGGCGACATAAACCAGGTTTGATTTCGCTGAGATCATGTGCTTTTGTTACATTTTTAAAACAACTTAAGCGAACAAATAGCACATAGTACGCACTTTTTCATTAAAAATTGAATTTAGTAAAAAATTTAAATTAGAATTAGCTAAAACAAAAAAGGGAATTATATAAAAGTTAAAAAATTATAATTAATAATAACACATAAAATCATGATTATGGAAAACACAAAAAATCAGAATTAGACATAAACACAAAAAATCAAAATACAAAAAATCCGAATTAGGCAAATACAAAAAATCAGAATTAGACATAAACACAAAAAATCAAAATACAAAAAATCAGAATTAGGCAAAAACACAAAAAATCAGAATTAGGCAAATACAAAAAATCAGAATTAGGCAAAAACACAAAAAAATCTGATTAGACAAAAACGCAAAAAATCAAAATTAGGCAAAATACAAAAAATCAGAATTAGGCAAAATACAAAAAATCAGAAGTAGGCAAAAACACAAATAATCAGAATTAGGCAAAACACAAAAAATCAGAAGTAGGCAAAATACAAAAAATCAGAATTAGGCAAAATACAAAAAATCAGAATTAGGCAAAAACACAAATAATCAGAATTAGGCAAAATACAAAAAATCAGAAGTAGGCAAAAACACAAATAATCAGAATTAGGCAAAATACAAAAAATCAGAATTAGGCAAAATACAAAAAATCAGAATTAGGCAAAATACAAAAAATCAGAAGAAGGCAAAAACACAAATAATCAGAATTAGGCAAAATACAAAAAATCAGAATTAGGCAAAATACAAAAAATCAGAATTAGGCAAAATACAAAAAATCAGAATTAGGCAAAATACAAAAAATCAGAATTAGGCAAAACACAAAAAATCAGAAGTAGGCAAAAACACAAATAATCAGAATTAGGCAAAATACAAAAAATTAAATTAATCAAAACAAAAATTCAAATTATTCAAAAAAAAAATAGAATTGCAAATAACGTACAAAAATCGCTTGCAATTATTTTTTAAATTTTATCATAGGTTGCATTGCTGAGTTTCGATCGACTCTTTTCCGTTCTGGCTCCACTTTTCTATCGTCAAATGAATCAACGCATTTACATTTTTTGTCATCTTCTTGTCAATGCCAGCATCTGCGCCTTCTATATTTCACCATTGATTCAATCTGTCACAAATTGGCCGGAATTGCCTTGTTCCGGTCAAATTGGCGATTTTATATCCCTTCCTAGTGTTGGTCCCATTTTTTGGTGTACCGGATTAACTTTGAATTTTGCATCAATTTTGGCATATTTGCTGGTGGCGATATTGATCAAACTGAAAACAGGCATGTTTTGGAAAGAAAACTTGAGGCATACTTGGTCATAATCATACTACTCAGTACTCACTATCATTTCAAAGGATATTATTTCTAATCCATAATAAAAATTTGAATTTAGAAATGGCAACCGAAAAACAACAGAAAATTTATCAATCGTGTCCTAATTAATGTTGTTGCTTATTTTTATCAGACATTCATTCATTCCCTTTACAAACTATCTTTATTGCCAATAACGCCATTTCAGTTTTGGTATTTGAGATTTACTTCCATTCTTTTTGAACATTGGAGTGATGTCAAATGCGCCAATTCTTTATTATAATAGGTTGGAAATTTTCCGAATATCTAATATTTTTTCCCCTTTTTTTGCATTTCAGCACGGATTACAGAAATGCTTTTAAAAAAGAATTCAAAAAATTGATTAAATTATTCAAAACAATTGGCGGATAACAAGAACAAACATCTTCAAATATTCATATTTGGTTAATTTTAAATATTAAATAAGTATTTAAAATGTAATTATTACAGTAATTAACGCACTTTTCTAACATTTTAAAACACAAGCTAGACACTTTAATGAATTTTGCGAAAAAATTATTTCCAATCTTATATATTGTACAAAAATTTCAAATGTATTGTATTTTATTAATTAAACATTTTTTCAAGTTGTTTGCAATTTTAGTATAGCAAAAAATTAGCCAAATAAATTTTATAAAATTATTTTTCTTTTTAATTAATTTATATTTATTAGTAATGTTGTTTTGAGAATGTATTTGGGAGCAGAGATTGGTATATATATAGGAAAATGTATATGTATAGGTGATTCTATACATATACATATACAATTCTATACATATACATATACGTTTACAAGAGGCCATGTATATGTGGATGTAGAGTATAGCTGGAAAATATTATGTATATGTAGAGGTGTTTTCCTATACATTTTGCTATACATATAGCTTGATTTCTATACATCAAAATTAAGGGAATTTCCTTATTTTTTCATATTTTTTTCTGGCATTTTGTAATTTTTTTTTCAAAAAGTGACAATTTATTTATTGCTCCATTCTGCACAAGTGTAAAAGTTGAATATTCGAATATCTTTTATTCATAAAAGCAATTATATTTTAATAATTAAAAATAATTATTGAATATATATTTTAATATATCTTTTCAGAATTTTAAATATGGATATGGATGATATTATTAATGAACAAGAAGATGGAAATCAGCAAAATGCCGGCTCTAATTTGAATGAAATTATTTTGAATGAAGAAAGAGATGAAAATCAGGAACAAGAGGTTTCCAAAACCAAATCCAAACAATTTCAATGGTGTTTCCCAGACTCAAAAATTTTCTTCATGATGCGGAGGTTTTTAAACATTTAAATTGATAAAATTTAAAATTAAATTAGTCAAAGGATTTTTCGAAAAATCCTGTCATGGCCACTATTCGGGACGAATTTGTTGCTGAAATTCGAAAAAGATTTTCTTTTGTTTTTGATACGCGTGATCAAAAATTTGACAAAATCTTCATCATTGCCACTTTCCTCGATCCGAATTACTGCTGGCTAATGGAAGAAATGGATGAATTCACTGCAAAAGGATTACTAAAATCGAACGTAATCAATTAAATTTTTAACTAAATTTATAAAATAAAATTAAAAAAAACTATTAAGGTCAAATTCAATTCCCAAGTTCAGAAGCAGCAAATCATTCAAGATCAAATTAATACATCAATTGATGAAAATATGTCATCATTTGATCGATTGAAAGCAGAAAAGAGGCGAAAAGCTGCAAATTCTTCAAAGGCAAAGGAACCGATTAATGAATTGGAAAAAGGAATCAATGCATATTTGAGCTGGGCAAAAGAAACAATGCCTGAAGATATTGATCCGATTGTATTTTGGGTATTTTTTTATATTTGAAAATTAATTCCTAAAATAATTTTCAGCTTGAAGCGGATTCAAGATGGAGTGTATTGAAAGAATTTGCCATTCAAACTTTGTCAATTCCGGCAACTTCGGCGGCACAAGAGCGGATTTTCAGTTATGCAGGAATTGCGACTGAAAAAAGAAGGAACAGAATGGGTTCAGAACTTTTGAATCATAAATTATTCATCCATTTGAACAAAAGGAAAAAAGAAGGAACAGATACAGAATTTGTTCTGAACTTTTAAACCAGAAATATTTATCCATTTGAACAAAGGAAATTTGATTAATTGTTACTCGATATAAATTTTGCAATATTTATTACATTTATTGTCATTTTAAATAAAAGAAAATTTTTTTATTATAAATTAAAATTTTCGAAAATGTATAGGAAAATGTATAGGAAAACTGCTATACTCTACATATACATATACTCTACATATATATGAAATAAAAAATGTATATGTAAATGTATACTTAGATATACATGAGGTCATGTATATGTAAATGTAGAGTATAGTTAGAAAATTTCCATGTATACCAATCTCTGTTTGGGAGTGCCCAATTCCCTGGAGCTTTGTCCTCCATCCGAAGACGGAAAGGGCCCAATTCCTTGTTCTGCTTCTAAATCATTTTGACAGTGGTTTTTCTTCCATTTTATCAAGTTGTTAAAAGAAAACACAATATTATTATCATTTTATAATTTAAAACGCACATAAAAAGTTTGTGGGTTATCCCGTTCCAGATTATTTTATTAGTAATGTTGTTTTGAGGATGTATTTGGGAGTGCCCAATTCCAAGTCATTTTGACAGTGGTTTTTCTTCATTTTATCCAGTTATTAAAAGAAAAGATAATATTATTATCATTTTATAATTTAACGCAAAAAAAAATTTGTGGGTTATCCCATTCCATATTATTTTGAAATGAAGGGCCCCCTCTCTCATGGGTGAATAGAATAGGGTTTGTGATAGGGTTGCACCCCGGCGCCCGGGGGACGATCGTGGAACGGGGAAAATCGGAGTTTTTCGGGGGGCCTGTATTCGGGGGACGGGGGTAGTGTATTTTCAGGGGCTATTAAAATTACGGGGAGAACAAAAAAAACTCATAGAGGGGACCCTTTGCTATTTTTTAGCACCAGAGCCCTTTCGGGGGCCGGGGTGCAACACTAGTTTGTGAATGTCCCTCTGTAAAAATATGTGACAATGACAAATTTATTAATTATTTTTTTAAATTAAAATATTCATTTAATAAGAATTTGATTTGAAATTGGAATGATTTTAATAGTCGATTGTTGTTTTCTGCAAATAATTCTGAATAATTGACTAAATTTTTTAAATTCCTTTTCATAAGCCCTTCGGTAATCCTTACTAAAATAGAGTAAAAATATTAGGAATCATTTTTATTCTCAAACCTGTTATAATAAAGAATTGGTGCATTCGACATTCCTCCAATATTAAAAAAGAATGCGCCGTTGAATAAATTTAAATACCAAGATTGTAATGGTGTTAATGGTAAAAGGGACAACTTGAAGAGTAGATGCAAGAATAAACCATAAAAATAGGTTACGACATTGATTAGCACAATTAAAAGCAGAGAATGGTAGATTTTTTGTTGTCTTTCGGTGCTCACTTCTGTTTTTAAATAAAAATAAATAATGTCTATCAATGCAAATTTTTAGGCCGGGCCTCTTTTGTAGTCAATTTAATATTTATTTATAATAAAATATTTAATGATTTTTTTATTGACAATCTAATTATGAATTTATGGACAAATATCTTGTGATAATTTTCTTTAGTAAAACATGCCTAATTTCTGCCGGACTATAATTCCCACAAGCAAATAAGCCAAAATTGTTACAGACATAATTACTACACCCGTAAGGCACAAAATTGGCCCAATAGTGGGCATGGTAAATAAATCGGCAATAAAACCAGTGCAAGGCCATTCTGGTATTTTTTTTGCTGCTGGAATCAATTGTGTAAAATAAATTGCATTGATGCCAAAATTGTTCAGAAGATGGCAAAAAATGTATATTCGCTGGTTTAATTGACAATATGAAAGTGGAGCCAATACGGAAATGAGCCGATCAAAGCTTAGCAATGCAACCTGTGTTAGGATAATTTAATTTTTAAAAATGCATATAAAATAAAATAAAATATTAATTCAAATAAGTAAAACAACGGAAGGAAAAAACAATAAAAAAAATATTTAAAGAAAGAAAAGAAAAAATATTTTAAGAAGAAAAACACAAAGGAACAAAAACACAAAAAAATTTTGAAGGAACAAAAACACAAAAAATTTTGAAGGAACAAAAACATAAAAAATTTTGAAGGAACAAAAACACAAAAAATTTTGAAGGAACAAAAACACAAAAAAATTTGAAGGAATAAAAACACAAAAAAAAATTTTGAAGGAACTAAAACACAAAAAATTTTGAAGGAACAAAAACACAAAAAAATTTGAAGGAATAAAAACACAAAAAAAATTTTGAAGGAACTAAAACACAAAAAATTTTGAAGGAACAAAAACACAAAAAAATTTGAAGGAATAAAAACACAAAAAAAATTTTGAAGGAACTAAAACACAAAAAATTTTGAAGGAACAAAAACACAAAATGTTTTAAAAAGAAAAACTCAAAATATTTGAAGGAATAAAAACAAAAATGTTTTAATTCATTCTGAGATGTTTTAAGTAGGAAAAATCCTCCGATCTTACTTGATTAAAGCCGGCAAAGACACCAATGATTGAAATACTTTGAATTGGAAAAGCCAATCGAAGAGGATAGAAATTGATGCCACTCAAGGTGATAATCAGAAATTGGAAATGCCCTATTTGGTGCATTATTTCGAAGAAAGAGTTCAGGGCTAGTAGAATACAAGTATTATGACATAGGAGTGAACTTAACAAAAATTACATGGTTATAATAAAAAATATTTTTTAAATTATCAAATGCGCAGAAATTTCTGTCTTCAACTTTTATTGTTTTTCAAGAGCTATAAGAATATGGAATATTCCATATTTTGAACAATTTTTTTGGATTATTTTCATATTTTATTTCCACATTTTCTTACCGATATTTGATTGTCACCCAGCAAACGCTGGTATTCAATGGTATGCCAGTAGTAAGGGTCGGGAATATGACCGGGTACGGAAAATGTCACCCCCATATTATAGGACGAGCCATTGCCTATTGAGTAACTTTTTGAGGCTGATGTCATGAAGTCAACACTTATTTGAATGAATATTGAAGAAAAATACATCAAATACCTATATATATATATATATATATTCATTAATAAATAAATTAATAATAATAAAAATTAATTATTATAAATATAAAATAATTTTTTTCTCTTTATTTTTTTATTTTATTTGTTTTTTTTCTTTTTTCTTTCCTTTTTTTTTCTCTTTTTCTTATCTGCTTTATCTTTTTTCTTTTGTTTTATTTTTATATTCTTTTTATTTTTTTCCCATTATTTTATTTGTTTTTTGTTTCTTTTTTCCCTTTCTTTTATTGGATTTTCTTTTTTGATTTTCTTTTTGATTTTCTTCTCTTCATTTTATCTTTCTCTCTCTTTGTCTCTTTTCCTGATCAATTTTCATTCATTTGATCTCCTCTCTTCATTTTATCAATTCTTTTTTCCTTTTTAAACTAGTGTGCGGCAAATGGGTTTTACCGAGACCGAGACCGAGATATCTCGGGAAAACGAGATCTCGGAATATCTCGGTTTTTTCAAAAAATGACCGAGACGATACCGAGACCGATATCTCGGTAATATCTCGGTCTCGGGATATCTCGGTCGGAAAAAAACGAGATCTCGCCGAGATACCGAGATTTTTAAAAAAAATTTTTAAAACTGTTTAAAATAGAATCTAAATTATTTCATTTATAATTTATACATTTTATTAAAAAAAACGAAAATAAAATAAAGCAATAATCTTGTTTCAACTCAAATAATATTCCAAAAATAATAAATAAAGAGGAAATAAAATAACAATACAAAAAATTGTTCAAATAAATTAATTTCATAAAATTTCAATATTTGTAATTAATTATTGGCAGTGTCTTATTTAAAAATACAAGTTTTTCGGCTGTATCCGGATTCAATCTCGACCGGCGATAATCAAAAACATCATTGGCAACCGAAAAAGTTTCTTCGCTGGGCACTGAAGTTGCGGGAATGGATAAATGACGGCGCACAATTGGGCACAAAATTGGAAATTCTTTTGCATGTTTTTCCCAAAATTCCAGCGGATCATCCTCCAAATTTTGTAATGCTAATTGTAAAATGTCAGTTCCAAATCGAGTTCATTTGGTTGTTGTTCATTTTCTTGTGAAGATGTCGGACTTGCTAGATTTGATGGAATTTTGTGACGCGAATTGTACTTCTTTGAACGAGCAGCGAAGAAATCCAACTTTTGTTTTTTAATTGGCGGCTCTTCTGTTTCTACAGTATAAAATTTAATTTATTAATTATAATAAAATAGCACCTTTTTCATTTCCTCCTTTTGCATTGAATTGTTGGTCCAAAAAAGTGAATGGAATGTTGGATGATTGATCGAACGAAATGAAGTATTGGTGCATGCAATATAATGAATAACTCGCTTGTCCAATGCGGTTAAATTGTCGAAAATTAAAACATTAATTATTTTATTTTTATAAAAATTAACCTGATCCGTTAATTTTGACAAATTTATCCATTGAAGTGCCAGCTGCTTCATTTTTCTGTTGCTTTAATTGTTCATATTTAGCCAAATATTCTGGATGTTGCTTTGTATGTGTTTTTAATCCAGTTGTATTAAAATCTTTTGTTTTTATCTTCGATTTGCATTCATTGCATTCAGCTTCATCTTTCGAAATTTTTTTATAAAGACCAATATTCCAATATAAACTACTCATTTTTTCTAAAATATATTAATAATTCAATTGAAATGTATATAGAAATGTAAGTATTCGATAAATAATAAAAATAAAATAATTCATTAATCATTATACATTATTAAAATTAAAACAATTTTAATATTTTTTATTTTCATAATGCCAATTTTAAAATAAAAAAAAGCATGTTTTGAAAATCTCGGTATCTCGGGATATCTCGCCGAGATTGAAGATCGACCGAGACGAGACCGAGACCGATATCTCGGGAAAATCTCGGTCTCGGTTTATCTCGGTTTTTTCAAAAAATGACCGAGACGATACCGAGACCGAGATCTCGGGAAAATCTCGGTCCGATATCTCGGGATATCTCGGCGAGATCTCGTCTCGGGCCGCACACTATTTTAAACCCTCGATTTTTCTTTACCCTTTCTATCTTCGGAGACAAAAGTTTTCTCCTGACCATTCGCTTTATATATAATGAAACCACTAAAAGACAAAACACCGAAAAGACAAAAACCCGAATGGACGAAACACCGACAAGGACAAAATGGGATGATATCCCGAAATCTCGAAAAAAAAGGGAAAAAGATGAAACTTTGAAAAATTGGAAATTTGACTAAAAGCCTGAATAGATGAGACACCGAAAAGAGAAAAATGGGACAAAATCTCGAAAATAGAAAAACATAATTTAATCGAGTTAAAAAATGATAAAATAATAGATCATTCGATTCATCTAGACCAACTGCATCCGAATTTAGCCAAAAGAAGTTTCTAAAGATTTAATAAAATAATTAATTTACAAAATGATAATTATTATATTTTCAATTTTTTTCCAATGGGCATAATTTTCTTACTTCTTGATCAACTCTTTAAATTTAATTTTTATTGAATCCAATTTGATGAGATCTATGGATTTTGTGTAAGAACCAGCAAAACTGACTAAAATTTGGAGCAGAGGTAGGTATAGTGAAAAGGAAAAATGCAAGACAAATTTTTGACCAGAATAAATGGAACGAATTGCTTTTGTGATATTTTGTAACACCTTTTCTCCTCTTTCAAACTAGATAGTACATTATTGAATTTGGTTTGTAATTTGGCGAATTAGCTTTGCTGGAAAATTGAATAATTCAGATATTCAGGACGCCATAACTTTTTTATTTGCCAACAAATACGAATTTTTCTCACCATCTTGACGAACTCTATCCAAAGATATATATAACATGCCATTAAGAATGAATTCTCAAAATTTGAATCGAAACTATAGTGGGGGTAGGGGTACAAGGGCATGATAAGATTCGGGCATTTGGATTTATGCACTTTTTGATTTTCATAATGTTGAAATGATATATCAATCGACACGACTTGATGAGCTGAGCACGAAAATGATGTTTATACATAATTTTATGAATGATAAAAATATGTTCATGAAGCAAAACAAAAAGCTAATAAATCAAATTTTCGATTCAATCTTGACCTTTTATGATCTAGACTAGATGAAATAAATTTTCCATAAATTTGATTTCAATTGATTATATATGAAAATCCTTTAATGTTTTGCACCAAAACGAAATGACTAATTACTTCGGACCCCTTCCCCTTCGGTTCTTTTTGACCCATTTTAAAAATTTCCTCTTCAGCATTTTTTAAATTTTCGAATTGGCTTGGCTTGATTAAGAGTTGGACGATGTTGAGTAAAATTTCTATAATTCAAATTGTCGGAAAATATGAATTCTCTCATCAAAATTATTGATTCATATTAAAATTTATTTAGAAGCATTATCATCCACCAAAATGGTTTTGAGAGGGAAGCCTTATGGATTTGAGATCAACCCTAATGGTCTGCTCGAGATTAATATTCCAAATGATTCTTATTCTTTGTTCCGGGCTGTTACAATGGTGATAGCGAGATACATATTAAATCGCAAACAATTCTATAAATTTCGCCAAAGTGAAATTAAACAACAGAAGGCTGTGGACGATCTTATTAATAGTATTGGCTTATTAACAAACGATGTATTCTATGATATAACAAAATATGGTCAATTAATTCAAGAATATTGCAATATGAAATACCCAGAGGCAAAATTTCGTCTTTTTGCATTCAGAAGTGGCGGAGTTCAATTCAAACCCTTTTATAAAGCCACTGTTGATGAATGGATTCAGCCTTTGTGCATATTCTTTTGGGAAGATGATAAACATTACGACGGGATAAAATCATTAACTCTTCTCATGGGAAACAAATCACATTTCAAATATTGTTTTACTGTAATTTTATTTCTTAATAATAATAATATAATTTTATTTTAGTGTGAAAAACAATATACGGGTGGAGATGAAAAACATAGGATGTGTTGCGAGTGAATTTCCAATAAATTTAATTTTTATTCTAGAATTTTTAGATCAAAATGCAAAAATTGTCTGAGGGTTGGACCGCAATATCCATGTCGTGCTAAAAATCATGATGGCAAATATTATTCTCATTTTTGCGCTGGATGTTCTAAGTAAGTATTAAAAATTTTTAAAAATCTTTTTTAGATTTTTCGAGAATAAGGAATGTTATGATTGGCATTGGAAAAATGATGTTTGCCAGATATCAAAGAAATGTCATTTGTGTAATCTTGTTTATATGATGAAGGCAAACTGAAATTTTTTATTTTCATAATCAATATTCAGAAACAATTGGAAGAAGGACATAGCTGCGGACCTTTACGGTGCCTAAAACGTAAAGGGCGACGGTGTCGTCATTATCGATGCTTAAAACGTGCCAGACAACGTTATGCTCGTTTTCAATACTTAAATCGTACAGAATGACTATGAAAAACCATTTTTATTAAACTTATGATCTAAATTCGGAAAGGAGAATAATTAATAAGAAAATTAACAATTTACACATTATTTCTCCTCCAAAACAATTCCTAAATTATTTTGTTCAATGAATTTATGGAAAATAATTTTTTGGAATTTCAATTATCAATTTTTCGTTTCAACACAATATCAATTAAATAAGTATCATGTCTTATCAATTCCCCAATTTTAAATTATGGATAATAAATCGAATGGAATAAAATTTGAAAATTGATATGAGGGTCTAATTTGGGACTTTTAATTACTAAGTTTTTAGAAAAATACGGAAAATGGTAAAATTGTTAAATTAAATGAATGCCTATAAAATGGGAAAGGTTGAATGAATATCCATTTTAAATTAAAAATATAAATTTATAATTAAAATGCAATTGGGCAGAATGCGATTTTCGAACGGTATATATCCTATCCCCAATTATTTCCGGGTCTAGTACAATTCTTATACTCTCAATTCGTATACCCCAGTTCGTATATCTCCTTTTCGTATACCTCCTTTTCGTATACTTCCAGTTCGTATACTGGGCCAGTTCGTATACTTCCAGTTCGTATACTCATGATTCGTATATAAAAGAAAAAGCATTTTAAAATTCAGAATAATGGCTTTTCTAGGTTAAAAATAAAGAATTTGAAATTGAATTCAATATTTAAAGCTACTTTGAAATATTAGAGAAACGAGTTTTCAATTTTCATTTGTATACGAATTGTGAGTGTATGAACTGACCTAGTATACGAATTGGAGTATAGAACTAAGAGTATACGAATTGGCCCAGTATACGAAAAGGGGGTTTACGAACTGGGGGTATACGAATTGAGAGTATACGAAGTGTGTTGACACCATTATTTCCGTTTAAAATCGTTGGAAAATCTCACACTCACAAGAAACAAGATGTGACATCTGCGATAAATCATAAGAGATTATTTATACATGTTGAATAAAGCATTATCCATATGCTGATTTTTTTTATCATTAACAAACAAATTTTTATATATAATCAGGTAAACAAAACATTGAATTGTAAAGCTTCAATGATTTGTCAAATATCCTAATACAGCGATGGACATTAACATTTCGCCACTAGCGGCTAGGCAATTTTGATGGGTCGTATTTTCAAAGCAAATTAACAAACATAATTTAAAATGATTTAATAGTCTTAATTATAAGTTATCCATTAATTTATTAATTATCTAAAAATGTAGTTTTGACCAAGATATAGCCAAAAATTTAGAGAAATCGTCTTTTTATATTTATGGTCATAACTTGACCAAATCTTTAGTTTTGGATGATCAATATATAAATTTAATTGCAAATAGTAGGGATGTTAAATACACTTTAATTATTTAAATTGCTAAATTTGCTGATGAATTACAGCGCATCAAAATCCCTGAGGAAATAATAACTGACTCAGATGCTAATGACCAACCGTCCCTAACCTTATGTACCTAATCTATAGATTACTTCAAGAAAAATTGTTTGATATAAAATTGTAGTGATTGTGTAAAATTAATAGTTAAATCGTTTATAAAGATTTGGGTTTTTAGTTCAAAATTAATTTATAATTGAATATACCAAAACCAAAAATTTAGAAACTATGTCTCGAAGAGATATATCTTTTGAATATAAAATTTTTGATCTGTGAGATAAAACAACTGAACTATTAGAATGAATTAAAAACGAGAATACTAATTTATTTAATTAAATATTCATTTTATTATCACATTATTTAACAGAAATAAATACGTAAAATTATGTACGTTTTAATAGTTGAGCAATTGTAATTGCAAGCAAACGATTCCAATCAATTAATCGAACTATCAATGGTAAAATGCTTGTCCTTTAATAGTCTGACAAAGGTTGACACAGTTCTCCTGCATTCATTTTTTGGTTTTGCCGACACTTGCGGACGAAAGGATCTGGTGTCGATAGTGTTAAAGCTATTGTGGCATTGCTTATAGCATTTTATTAGAAACTGAAGATTCGAAGGGATTTGTATGTTAAAAATATGTGACACCAAAATTCCCTAATTTAGATTAATTCAATGGGAATTGACTTTCCGGAGTTGGAAAAACCACTTTATGTCGTTTATATGTTCAAAAATTATTCGACGCCCACATGTTTGTTTTGAATATGCCACCGAATATATTTGAATATATGTCGGCGGCAAAACTGAAATTCAGGCAAAACTGAAATTGCCTAGGCAAAACTGAAATTTTTCACTTTTGCCGGGAAATCAGGCAAAACTGAAATTTCCTAGGCAAAACTGAATAAATTTCAGTTTTACCTGAAAGTTAGGCAAAACTGAAAATATCTACACCCAAATTAAACCAATCTCTACATTTTGGTCTAGATTAAATTTTTAATTGGAAATTCGAAGAAAATACTTATTAATTATTAATGAAAAATATTTGTTTGCAGAAAAAAGTGAAAAATAATAAGGGGATTAAGGTGGATATAGGGGGATTAAGCCCCGAAATAATTGAGAAATCGCCCAGAAGGCCAATGGAATGTAAGAGAAATTAGCCGAAGATGCTGAGAATGCGTAGGATATAGCCGGATATAGGGGAATTAAGCCGAAAAAAGCCTAATTAGGGGCTAGGGATTAGGATTAGGGGTTCGGAGCATAGGATTCTAGCGAAGCCGGAAGCATAACAGCCTAGACCAGGACTCACGCCCATCTATTTCGGGTCTTATTCCTATTTAATCCTCCTATATCCACCTTAATCCCCCTATATCCAGCTATAACTTGCGCAGTCTCAGGGCCTTCTGCCAATTTCCACGACTTTCCACTGACACGCCGGACCATTTCCCATCAATTTGGGGTCTTAATCCGGCTTAATCTTTCCATATCAACCTTAATCCCCCTATATCCGGCTATATCCTCCGCATTCTCAACACCTTCGGTTAACTTCTCCTACATTCCACTGACCTTCCGGGCCATTTCCTATTTATTTCGGTGCTTAATTCTCCTTAATCCCCCTATATCCATCTTAATCCCAAATTATTTTGAAATTGTAGTGATTTGGTAGAAATTGGATGTAGATATTTTCAGTTTTGCCTAACTTTCAGGTAAAACTGAAATTTATTCAGTTTTGCCTAGGAAATTTCAGTTTTGCCTGATTTCCCGGCAAAAGTGAAAAATTTCAGTTTTGCCTAGGCAATTTCAGTTTTGCCTGAATTTCAGTTTTGCCGCCGACATATATTTCCAATTTAACAGTACCTACGATGGCGATGATTTGACTCGTTTTATGTTGTCCGTCCGCGTAAAGTTCCCTATCATAATTGGACACATGGATGTTGCCCATGCGCAAATCATTAATTCATTTGACCATTTCCCATATTTTTCAGAATGTTTGTTTTCTTGCGCCAAACGACCATTTTCAACCAATCGAAGTCTTTCATAAAAACAAATTCGAATTCAATTTATTTATTTTAGGCCATTTCCTATATATGGTCTCAATATGCCATTAGTTGGTCCAACCTGGGAAGAATAATCAACATATGAAAACAATGAACACTCCATTGGTCAATATTTATTCAACACCCGTCATGGAACATCATCATTTGTGAGCGGATTAGATCATTGAATGTTAATTTAATGTCCTTTTCAGCAATCAAACTGTGATCATTTTGCAACAGTTGGGAATTAATTAAAATATTAATTGGAAATGAATGAAAAGAATGGCCATATTGTACTCAAATCTTTGAGCAATCGATCTATAAAGAAGTAGGCACAATTCGAAATTGCATTTTGGTTATGGATTTGGCCATTTTCTTCCCAAATAAAGCACAATTGAGTGCAATCGTCAAGGAGGGCATTTTCAGTAGGGATGAGGGAAAAACACAGGCAAATAATTGCCACCATTTTTTTAATGAATTTTGATTTAATAAGGAATTTGGTTCAATCAATTTACATGAATGCTTGCCATTTGATTGCAATAGCGAAACCATGACAAATGCAAACTGAGACAGTCAAAGTCATTTTCGAAGAATTTTATGAGCAAGCAAGAATGGGGAAAATTATGAAATTTAACAGGCCAGAGGTTTAAATTACATTGTCAATGCCAACAATGCCTAGGACTCTTTCCAATTTGCCCTACTTTACCCCTCCCCCCTTTTTACATAATAGACTGCTGCCACCCCCCCTATCAATCAAATATTGCCCCAATCTATCTTTTTAACCCACCTTTTTCCTCTCTTTTTCCTCATTTTCTTCAGCCTTCATATATTTATTACATTTTTCCCGCAAAATTAATAAAGAATATTTTAAAGTCGAGTTTCCCTTTATCCCTATCATTATACATATCGCATTCATATGGCCATTGGCATTTTTGGCCAGAGCGAGAGTCTACGCCAAGCTCTCGACCACAGGAAATTAGCCATATATTAGAAAGATTAATTTACACATGTTAAGGGAGATGCGGAAAGAATAAATGGACGAGAACCAATTCCAATGATGGATCGATCGAAGACACACGAATTGCCACAAATGCAGGTGAATTGAATTAAATATTTTGGAAGAAATTTGCCAAAAATCGAAGGTTGGATTTATGCGGGGATTTGCATTCCATACTATGAAGTTTCGGCCGACTTAATTCTCGAGGCGGAAAAATTTAGAGAAAGATCAAAGTTGTGAAAATATGAAAGAAAGTTGAAGAATTTAAGGTATAGTGCAAATGGGAGGAAACGACCGAAGAACAGAAAAGATTGCGCGAACTTGCAATTGAAACGGCAAAACAAGAGGAAATGACTTCGGGAAATGGAGACTAAAAGAATACTAATAAAAAGAAAGAATGTGATATACTTAATGATTTATAAAAGTATTCAATCATATGAAAATGAGTTTATTTTAATGAGAAAATGATTAATTGGAAAATAAATTATAAATCTTTTGAATATGTGAATTATTTTACTGATTTTATCTTAAAATGATGAATCATATTCATGTTTTTATTTTCAATTAAATTGTTTTGTGCACAATTAAAATGCTGCCATCATTTCCAATTTACTTTCACATTCGTTGTTTGCTTTTTCCATCCATTTCCCTGTATTTTATTTGCGCAATGTTTGTTTTTGTTCACCCAATACCATTTTCATAGTGCCTACTAAATTCCATATATTTTCTCCATTGTTCGAGCATTTAACTATTTTTCTTCCTTTTTTCATATTTTTAACAAAATCAAAATTCATTGAAACTCTCTGTGCTCGATTTTGGCTTCTAAAGGCGCAACATTGCCCTCAACCTTTCTTTTCAATTTGCATAAGGATCGACCACTGTTCAGCAACTTCTCGATTATGTTCCCGGCATTTTGGCAATGCATTTGAAAAAGGAAGCAATCAGGGCAAGGATTATTCCGACCAAATAAATTCTGTTTTTGAAAAGAAATTGAAGAAATGGTTCAAAGTTGGCACAAATCAACCGATCCAAAATTTGGCAGAATAAAGTCACAATGATTGCCAATAAATAAATAAACTTTAGCCATTTTTATGTTAATTTGTTAGCATTAAAATTATGAATGAATTAACGTGATTTCAATATATTTGCAATATATTCAAAAATTCCATTTTAATTAGGATTTCCGTGTGTTTCATGCCCACAAATTCCTTCAGCTCTACAGAACTTCCCATTTCTTTCTATTCTTTACAAATTCTCAATAATTTGGCATTCACCGTTCCATCCCCTTCGCCCATTTCAATTCTTTTGAGTGGTTCCCCGGATGTTGAGGAATATTCAATTTGTAATCTGTGTTATTCTGGCCAACGCTATATAAATGCAATGCATCTAAATGGAAGTGAATATTTTAGTAAATTGCTTTTATAATTGACAGCATATGTTCTTGTTGAATTGGCTCATTTTCTTCATAAAATTTACCTAGAGCCTCCATAATCGCCCACTCGTGTGGCTGAATATTCCCTGAGGCCAATTTTGACCAAAATTTCATTGCCGAATGCATTTTAAATGGTAAAAGATTGGCGATTGAAGCCATTTGATGGATGAAATTGGCCGCCTGTTTCGGCGCAATTAACCCATTTAACATTGGTTCCCCTTCAAAAAATACAAAAATTTTCGGTTAATAGAATTTCGACACACCCAAAATTAAACTGAAAATGGTCTTTTGTTGCTCCTCCATAAGGGGTAGCTACTTTGATTATTGTTTACAAATATTCCTTTTGCCATTCCTTTATAGTTTTGTATTCTTTTTGGCCAATCCCTCTCTAAAATTCATTTACGGTATCCACTTTCTCTCGGAGGAATCGATTAATCACAATATTGCCTATACAATGTCCAAATAAAATGGCCTTATTTTGGCAATATTGACCGTGTATTCCACCAAAATTGCAAATCCTTATAATATTTGTCCATTACAACTTTTGAATAGAATTAAATTGAAAAGACAAATCCAAATTCCAACCTGATTTTGGTGATGTCGCCAATCATATTTCGCAGCGAACAATGTTTTTCCTCTTGATATTTCATTTTAGCCGTCAAAAATTCAGCCAAAGGACGGATATAACCACAGCCTTGGCTTAAATTTAGTGTTCCAATTTTTTCCGATTTCTCATAAACAAAAATGACCATGCAATGTTGAAATATCGATTCGAAGGGTTTTCATCGATAAAAGGCATAGGACTGGCCAATCGAATTTTGGGGGTAAGCCTAACATTTGACTGGTCAAAGAATTTGCCACCCTCATGCCCATGTCTTTAAAGGCAAAATTGATGGAATTGAAGGAAAAACCAGCGATAGAAGGAATAATTCACAATTTGGCTCATTTTTGAGATGTCCACTCATCCATGATTTTCGGAATGGAATATTTTTGGAGCATTCCTTTGCAAA
Organism: Pratylenchus scribneri; assembly: GCA_030063045.1. Classification (NCBI taxonomy): domain Eukaryota; kingdom Metazoa; phylum Nematoda; class Chromadorea; order Rhabditida; family Pratylenchidae; genus Pratylenchus; species Pratylenchus scribneri. Next base: position 40,336 of record JAQSEB010000190.1, on the reverse strand, counting down.
TTCATTCGGATATTTGATTCCATTTCCTTCCATCTTCCACATAAATTTTACTACTCCAAACCGGGCACTGGTAATGGAAAGTGGAAGGAAATGCATTAAATTCGTTGTTTTATTCACCCAAAATTATCGCCAAAGGTTTCCATGCCAAAATTTTGCCCAAAATAAAAGTATGGACTAATGAGCACAGAAATAACGATCAAAGCGATGGATAAGGACAATTTTGCTTTTGCGGATGAACAGTGGCAACGACACACATGAATCCGATGATGGCAAAAACGTCGGGCCCTCTCTTCATTATAATGTGAAAATAACCCGAATCCATTTTTGTTGATTTTTGGATTTGGAATTGGAAAAAGACGATGCGATTAACGATTGAATTCAGCGGAGGGTAAATTCCTGGTGCCCTGCTGGAATTTGGCAAATGCTTTGGTCAAAATTATTCCCAATGAAAATTTGTATTATAAAGGCAAATGTGGTCGATGATGTTTGGGCAAAAATAACAGGGTTCAGCAAATGATGGTGGACCTCAAATAACTTTTTAATCACTTTTTATCTTATTTTCTATTTTTAGAACACAATTGATGAATATCCATTTGATCATTATTCTCCATATATTCAAAAGAATTTTCAAAATACAATGAAATATCTTAAACCGGTCATTTGGGATGATGTTTATTTAGGTGGGTGATTTACATGTTTTCTAATTTACCTAATTTATTCATTTCACAAAATTTTAAAGTAGATATTATTTTAAATTTAATAAATTTGATGGCATTTCATAGTTCTAATTCGGCTGAATTAATTTTAATGGATTATATTTGATAAAAAATTGCTAAATTTATGACCAAAAGAACAAGAAAAATAGCCAGGGGCATTATTCATTCTTTTTTAGAATACTAATTCACATTTTGTTTTTGTTATCATAATGCTCTCTACAATAAAATATTTTGACTAATGGGTATAAATATAAAATCTTGTATCTCAAATAAAATTATCATTTTCCAATCCATGAATTAATTTTAAAAAACAAACAAGAATTAATTTTTATTTCTAGGCATAATTGCTCATTTCCTGGAGTTTAAGGCGAAATGTCAACCACAAATTCGATGATATTGGGAATGAACATATAAATTGGCATATTTGATCGCCACCCATGGATTTATGGCTGCCCAAATTCGTGGAAATTATTTTGAATTGAAAGACTAATTATTCGGTGCCATATGAAATTAAAATAACTAATCTGTGTATTCTTCTCTTCTTATTCTTGTCAATATTAAATTCATAAGTTCCTTCCCAATATCGTCGAATTTGTAGTTGACAGTACGCCTCAATCTCCAGGGAACGAGCAATTATGTCTAAAAAATAAAAATAAATAAATTCTTAATTGTTTTTTTGAAAATTGATTGATCAAAGGGTTCGTCCTACATTCTTAAACAAGAAGTATTTAATGTTATACAATTTGTCATGGTGTGTTTTACAATTAAAGGGATTGTTTAAACCCTTTTTTGATTTAATGGTTCAAAACTAGTTAAAATTAATTAAACCAAAAAACGATCAAATGATACGACTTGATGAAATTTATCGTTATGATTTATGTATATATGAATAAGGAGATAATTAAAATGACTAAAAACTAAATGACTGATTTTAATTAATGATTCAATGGTTTACACTTGACATTAAACCATATATTTAATAATGTATCTCATCAAGATATATTATTTGATGTTTTGACTTGGTTTTAAAAAGAGGAGGATCTTTACCAATTAGTTTATATATGGAAACATTCATCCAGATTAAAACTCAAAATGATTGATAAAACCGCTTTCTTTGGTCCAGAACAGGTGAATGTTAGGAATAACATATAAAACCATAGCCAATCGTACAAGACCTTAATTTAAAAAATTATTAATAGATGAAGCATGAGGGAGATATTTAAATTGGTTAAAAATGTTCAAAATGAGTAAGATTTTGATGGTTAAATGGATTGTCCTTGAACCAGACCATAAAATAAATTAAAATATCTGTCGCATTATTTGATCAAATTTTGATTTTGGATATTCTAATGGTTTAAACATTCCCTTTAATTTAGATCAAACTATTAATATAATATTAAATGCATCTTGACCATATCCATCCAAATGGATATTTTGTTTGAGAATGTAGGACAAAATCCTCTTGAACCATACTTTTTTGTCTGGTTTATTCATTCTTTATATTTTCATATTTTAAAATAAACCTGTGGCAGTCATTTGCGCTAACAAAAGAATATAAAGTGAAATAGTATCAATTTGTAAATAGCACCAATCATTACCACCAACAACCATTGCTTTATTTTTGGGTGAATATTTTGAATGTAAACAATCCCGAGGTTTTCTGATGTTTTTGATTAGTTCAACTTTGTCCGTTTGTCATAACATACAATTAAATTGAATTATTCTAGCTAATCTTTTCAATTGTTTTTGTATAATTTTACAAAAAATTGCATAACTTTTACACAATTCAATGCTCCAGCTCTAACATTTTAAACATATCCTCATCGAAATCAGCCCTCTTTTGAAATGCTCGATACATTTCCCAAATTGCTTGAACTGCGTAGACATGTCATAAATCCGAGTATGCATTGAAATTTTTCCAAATAAATATTTATTTTATAAAGAATTATATTTTATTGAACGAAATATGAAAATGGTAAAAAATTATAATGGTTTAAAGAGGTTTACCATATATTATTCAAAATCCTATATTCAATTGGATAGAGCTGACGATTTGAATGGCATATATTTGTTATGGTTTTGGGTCAAAAAATTAAAGGGCATTGAATAGTTTAAAACCAAAAAAACATAATCAAATATTACGTTTTGACTTTTGATGGGATCTCAATTAAGTATATCTTCTGAGAATGATCTAACCATTATAATCTTTCGCCATATTAAATATATTGCTTAAATTAATATCCTAAAGTTAAAAATCCTGGTAAATTGTCTGCTTCTTTAAATTTTGGGTGGGGTTTTTTTTTGCTTAGAGATTTGGGTTCTTTTGTCGAGAAATTGGATTCTTTTGCCGAGAGATCGGTTTTTTGATTATAACTTGTTAGTGGTTTTTCCTAGTACCCTAAACCTTATACCTATTTATAGAGCTCATCAAGTCGCGTCGATTGATATATAGTTTGTTGAAGTTTGGTTCAAAACTAAAAGAGTTATAAACCAAAAACTAAAATATGGTTTAAACAGTTTAACTCTTTTAGTTTTGAACCAAACTTCAACAAACTATATATCAATCGACGCGACTTGATGAGCTCTATAAATAGGTATAAGGTTTAGGGTACTAGGAAAAACCACTAACAAGTTATAATCAAAAAACGATCTCTCGGCAAAAGAATCCAATCTCTCGGCAAAAGAACCCAAATCTCTCGACAAAAAACCCTTTTCTCTTAATTCTTATATTATATATATATAAATTTGGATGGGTGATTGATTGCCGCCTTGTTTAATCAAATATAAAAAATTATTTATAAATGATATGATTTTAGTTCAAAAATTGAAATAAGTCATTATATAAAAACTAATTTTTTCTTTTCATTTTAATTTAAAAATTAGTATCATTTCACCACTAATTCTTCAATTAAGCTTTTCTTCAGTTTTAATTAAATCTGAAAATTGTACCCTTCTATTTCTTCATTCTCTAACTTTCCCTTTTCTCTCCTTCCTCATTCTTACTTTTCTTTGTTATTGGACCATAGAAGATTTTCATTTTTCTGTCTGTGAAAGGAACAAATAGCGAAGGATAAAAAGAAAAAATAGTGTGATAGATGATGAGAGCAGATCAAATGAAAGGTTTCGTCCCATTTTTCCCTTTTCGGTGTCTCGTCCATTCGGGGTTTTCATCCAATTTCCAACTTGTCAAAGTTTCATCTTTATCCCTTTTCGTTTTTTTGGGGTTTTCGTCCCATTTTGTCCTTATCGGTGTTTCGTCCATTCGGGGTTTTGTCTTTTCGGTGTTTTGTCTTTTAGTGGTTTCATTATATATAAAGCGAATGGTCAGGAGAAAACTTTTGTCTCCGAAGATAGAAAGGGTAAAGAAAAATCGAGGGTTTAAAAAGGAAAAAAGAATTGATAAAATGAAGAGAGGAGATCAAATGAATGAAAATTGATCAGGAAAAGAGACAAAGAGAGAGAAAGATAAAATGAAGAGAAGAAAATCAAAAAGAAAATCAAAAAAGAAAATCCAATAAAAGAAAGGGAAAAAAGAAACAAAAAACAAATAAAATAATGGGAAAAAAATAAAAAGAATATAAAAATAAAACAAAAGAAAAAAAATAAAGCAGATAAGAAAAAGAGAAAAAAAAAGGAAAGAAAAAAGAAAAAAAAACAAATAAAATAAAAAAATAAAGAGAAAAAAATTATTTTATATTTATAATAATTAATTTTTATTATTATTAATTTATTTATTAATGAATATATATATATATATATATAGGTATTTGATGTATTTTTCTTCAATATTCATTCAAATAAGTGTTGACTTCATGACATCAGCCTCAAAAAGTTACTCAATAGGCAATGGCTCGTCCTATAATATGGGGGTGACATTTTCCGTACCCGGTCATATTCCCGACCCTTACTACTTATGCCAATCATTGCCAAAATTGCATAGAGCAACGCGGGCAAGAATAAACCCCAATGGATGCCGGGCTCCTTGAAGGCCAAATAGACCTTCGGGTATTTGTAAAAAATATTAAATTTAAAAATTGAATTACCGGATTCACTTGCTCATTGGTAAGACCGTTATTCATAATTAAGAATATAGAAATATAGATTTATGGGCTAATAAGAATAATTCTGTAAAAACTGGTTTAATTCGAATTTGGAGAATATACTGGTTACATTTATTATAAAATCTGTTCAATGTAGGTTTATGGACAATTTATTTTATAGTTTAGCCCTTTTTAGTTTAAGGAAAAAAATTTAAATTTTTATTAACATAAAAAAAAATTAAATTATGGCTAATAATTTAGTGTCAAATGCAATTTTATATTAGTTAAGCCATAAACTGAATTTTGGGCTAAAAATCATCGTCATATTTATTTTCAACCTTTTTTACTTAATTTTGGTTTTTTAACAAATATATTTACTTTTCTAAATGATTTGATTAATTTTGATTAAGAAAAATTAATTTGATTTTTGATTAATATTATTAATCTCTATATTAGATAATTAAATAGCCATAGTTGTTGATTTGAATTTAATATGAATTGATAGGAAATTCATTATTAATTGAAAACTTTTCTGAATGTAAAATTTGAATGTAAATTTATCACGCACGAGACGAGATTACAAAAAGAAAGAAATATATAAAAATGGAGGAAGAATTTGTTTAAATGTATTTTGGGTTTTCTATGTAAAATAAAAATGAAATGATTGCAAACTTAAATTTGGTCTAATTAAAATAATACGCCTTTTTAAATATTACAAGAAAATGGGCTCGTTTATTATTCGTGTTATGGTTGATTTTAAAAATTAAAAAAGAATTTCAGCAGATATATTTATTAATAAATGCCCTTTTCCAATATATTCATCAAAATTTAGACTCGTTAATGAATTTTCTGAAAAATTATTATCTATTTGGATTCCTATAGAAAGTTTTTGACTTTCAAAATTGTTAAAATTAAAACAAAGCAAAATTAAAAATTTTGCAAAATTATTTTAATTTTATAGTTGATTGAATGCCAAACTTTCCAATTCCAAAATTCATAAAAAAATATTTGATTTTTTTCTGAATTGGATTTTCTTTGCTCAGCCGTTAAATGGTTATTCATAACTGATTAAAGAATTTGTAAGATAAATTTTAAGTGTACTTGTGCAATAATTTCTTCCTTTTGTTCAATTTTAATTAAAATATTTTATGATTGATTTGACTGCTTTAAGTACATTTGGTCGTTTCCAATTATCATCGTAAAAAGAATTTGAAAAATGGGAGAATTTTTTCAAATGTATTCTGAACTTTAAATACTCGCTTTTCACAATTAATTTTATAAAACGAACCTGCGTAAAATATTTCGTGAAGTTTTTTATTCTAATGAGAAAACCTCATTATTAATGTTTATGTTAGAGAAAACAAAATGAATTTTACAAATGTGCTACTGCTGATGAAGGAATTTAAATAAATTTATTCAAGAAATTTTTATAAATTTATTCGATTTTCTTTCAAGTAAAATATTTCATTTAATTGCAATATGATTTGATATTGGAACAATTTTAATAATAGGTTGTTCTTGTCGTCGACAAATTGTTTTGAAAAATCGAATCAATTTCTTAAATTCCTTTTTATAAGCATTTCGATAATCTTGGCTAAAATGGGAAAAAATCGAATTATATTTTCAAATTAATTACCAACCTGTTATAATAGAGGATTGGCGCATTAGACATGGCCCCAATATTTGCAAAAAATGCCGATGTAAAAAAATTTGTGAACCAAAATTCTAATGGAGTTAGCGGTAATAATGAGTGTGTGTAGAGAGTGCGGACGGATAAATTAAAAAAAATAAGTAGCCACATTGATCAGAACAATTAAAAGAATGCAGTGATAGATTTTCTGCTGTTTTTCAGTGCTCATTTCTGAAAAATTCAATCAATCGAAGTATGGATTGCTAGCTGCTATTTCGATTTACAAATGTCGAATAATTTTTGATTAAAATTTAAAATATTTTAAAAATATAAATATTGTAATAAAAATAGAAAAATTGTATTTTATTAAAATTATTTTTTATTTTTATCTAAAACACAAAATGTTTGAATGAATAATAACACAAAATATTTGGAGGAACAAAAACAAAAATATTTGAACAAAAACACAAAATGTTTGAATGAACAAAAACACAAAATGTTTGGATGAACATAAACACAAAATGTTTGAATGAACAAAAACACAAAATGTTTGGATGAACAAAAACACATAATGTTTGGATGAACAAAAACACAAAATGTTTAGATGAACAAAAACACAAAACGTTTGGATGAACAAAAACAAAAAATGTTTGGTTGAACAAAAACACAAAATGTTTGGTTGAAAAAAACAAAAAATGTTTGTTGAACAAAAACACAAAATGTTTGGTTGAAAAAAACAAAAAATGTTTGGTTGAACAAAAACACAAAATGTTTGGAAGAACAAAAACACAAAAAGTTGGAAAGACAAAATGTTTGGATAAACAAAACACAAAATATTTGGATGAACAAAACATAAAATTTTTGGAAACACAAAATGTTTAAATGAATAAAAATACAAAATATTTGGATGAACAAAAACATAAAATGTTTGGAAACACAAAAGTTTGGAGAAAACATTTTGTATTTTTGTTCATCGAAACATTTTATGTATTTTTTTTTTATCGAAACATTTTGTATTTTTATTCATCCAAACATATTTTTTTAATTTTACTTTTTAATATATTTAGCATTTTTTTATTCAAATAGAATTTCAATTTTTCTTTCCATGTTTTAAATTTTAATTAAACATACCTGTCTTCAATCTGACTATAATTCCAACAAGTAAATATGCCAACATTGCAGCACAAATTATTGCCAAACCAGAAGACCAAAAAATGGGTCCAAAACTTGGGAGTGAAAATAAATCGCTAGTATATCCTGTGCAAGGCCACTCCGGCAATGTTCTTGCCGCTTGTATCAATAGGGTAATATAAAAGGCAGTAATGATTGAATTGACTAGAAGATGACAAAAAATGTATATTCGTTTGTCCAATTGTCGATAAGAAAGCGGAGCCAATACGGAAAAGAGCCGATCGAATGCGAGCAATGTAATCTGTGGTTATGTTACGCCGAATATTGGAAATTGACGAATTCCGGAAATCGTTAACGAATTCTGGAAATTCCCTTTTACATCAAGCTGGCTGATGATTTCCAGAAATCGTTACAAATTTGGGAAATTCCAGAATTTGTCAACCTTTTTTTAACAAATTCCAGAAAAAATTTGAAATCAGAATAGGAGGAAATAAAATCAGAACTGGCTTAAATAAAATCAGAACGGTCTAAAATAAAATCAGAACGTGTTTAAAAATCGAAATCATAACGGCCGGAAATCAAATCTGAATACTCGGAAATCAAATCAGAACGTTGGCAAATCAATTCAGAACAGCCAGAAATATTATTAAAAATGTCAGAATTATTATCAGAAATGTCAGAATTATTATCAGAAATGTCAGAATTATTATCAGAAATTCTGATTTCTAATTTTATTCTGATTAAAACATTATTTCTTGTAGTTCTGATTATATTCTGATATTTATTCTGACTTTTATGATTTAAATTAATCATTCTGATTTGATTTCCCACTGTTCTAATTTGTTTCCCATCGTTCAGATTTAATTTATGTCCGTTCTGATTTTATTTATGCCTGTACTAATTTATTTCCCCCTATTCTGATTTTAATTTAATTTCATTTCATTTTTCCAAAATTTGTTAACGATTTCCGTAATTCGTTAAAAAAGGCTGACTAATTCTGTTATTTCCCAAATTCGTAACGATTTCTGGAAATCGTCAGCCAGCTTGACGAAGGGAATTTCCAGAATTCGTTAACGATTTCCGGAATTCGTCAATTTCCAATATTCGGCGTAAGAGTTATAATGAAATAATGCGGCTATTACTAATTACTATTATGGATCAAGAAAATTACAAAAATTGTAAAAATCAATCAAATCTAGACAATTAATTATATGTATTGAAAATTTAAGTTGTAAAAATATCCTCTATCCAACTTGATTACAGCCAGCAATGATGCCAATAACAGAGTAGCTTTGAATGGGAAGTGCCAATCGAACGGAATAAAAATTGATGCCACTCAAGGCGATGATCAAAAAATGGAAATGCCCCAGTTGATGAAGGATTTTGAGGAAAGCTTCCAGAGCAATCAAAATACAAGTGTTGTGCCGCAGAGAGCTATATTATATTAAGATTAATAATAATAATGTAATGAAATGTTAAGTTAAATATATTTAAAAAATATCATATAAATATAATGATTTGGAAATGTCTAAACTCGAATATTAATATATTAAATTTTGTACACATCTCACAGATTGATTATACATGGTAAAAATGGGCATTTCTTACAACATTGAAATAAAAATAACTGGTAGCATTGCTTAACAATATTTGTAAATACAATAAAATTTTTAGGTATGAATTGTGTATTGAATCTTGCATTCTTCCCAAATCACTAGGCAAAACTAAAGTCTTTTTTCGAATTCGAAATAAATAAAAAAAATTTAGCTCAATTAATTTCATATTAATTGGCATTTGCCCATTATTTTTATTTCTATTATGTGTAAATCTATATGAAATAACTTTTACGCAGAATTATCCTCAATAAAAATAACTGAAAAAATATAAGCAATGAGCATGAATTTGGTTAACATTTTTTTAACCCTTCTTTATTATCACCGATGTTTGATTGTAACCCAACAAAGGCTGGCATTCAGTGGTATACCAATCATTGCTAAAGTTGCAAGAAACAATGCAGGCAAGAATAATCCCAAATGAAATCCGGGATCACCGAATGCCACAAAAATCTGTAGTTATTAATAAAATTATTTGATTTTTTGAATTGAATACCGGATTCTTTTGCGCATCAGCGAATGAACTATTGTTCATAATGGAATATAGAAATTCAGATTTATTGGGAAGAATTATTCTTTAAAAAAGTTATTTAATTCGGATTTAGGCTAATGACTATATTTCATAAAAAATTTAATTTGTGATACAAAAATGACGGCTAAAAACCTTGTGAATTTTACGAACTCCCAACTACCTGCTATAAATTTTGTATTCTTGTAATGTATTTTTTAATTAATTTTCATTCATAAAATTCCAATTAAAATTTAAAACTTGAAGTAAGAAATGTAAACACTTATTCAAAAATTTGTATGCAATAATACAAATTTACATGAAAATTTGTTGAATTTGTCGAATTCATTAAAAATATTATAGTCTAGGGTGTATTCAGAAATCAGAAGTGAAGATAAATAAAGAAAATAAATTTTCAGAAAATTTTAAATGATCAGTATTTTTTTCTTACTTAAAAAAAATAATCTTACTTTTTGATTTTATTACTCAAAATATCATACAATAAAAAAAAATAAAAATTATGGATTAATAATTTATCCGAAGGCTATTTATACCTCGAGACTGTTTTAATTAATGAATCTGTTAAACAAAAATTTATCATTTCAATATTTTAACAATTAAAATAAATTCAGCAAATTTCAAATTTTTTTAAAATTTAATTATTGAAAAAATAAATGGATGGTTTTTATTAGGTATTTAATTTGTCGAAAAGAATATTTATTTTTTCGAAATGGATATTATTTCTCATTCTTTTAAACCATTTAACTAGTAGGCCTGTGGTCTGGCTTCATTATGATTTCCTAATCCCTAGCCTATAACGCCTAATCCCATGCCTGCCCTAAATCTAAACCCAGTCCTAAACACCTAGTTATGGCCAAGTTATAAACCGAAAATATATTTGCGACATAATATCCATTTCGACAAATTAAATATTTCACAATTCATTTAATATTAATTTGATTTTGATTTGTAATTGGATAAACTCTAGTTATAGATTGTTCTTGTCCTCCGTAAATAGTTTTGAATAATCCCATCAATTTTGTAAATTCCTTTTTAAAAGCATTTCGATAATCTGTGCTAAAATGAAATACAAAATTAAGAAAAGAATATTCGGAAAATTTCCAACCTGTTAAAATAAAGAATTGGGGCGATCGACATAGCTCCGATATTCTGTAAAAATCCAGAGGTGAAAAAATTAAAATACCATAATTGCAATGGCGTCAGTGTCAGCGGAAATAGGGAAAGAGTGCGGAGGACATGGATGGAAATAGAGAAAAAATAAGCGAAAAAATTTACAAGGACTATCAGAAGCAATGAATGGTAAATTTTCTTCTGTTTTTCAGTTGTCACTTCTGATAATGTGAAATATTCAAATTTTTATACCGGAGTATAATTTCTCAAGATTTTTGTGCATATTTTTTGTATATGTATTTTGAACAATTAAAAAAAATCATCAATATATCATTTTAAAGAACTTGCAAATGGCTTATGAATTATATTATGTATTATTTACAAGGGACGGTACCCAAGTGATTGTGGAATTTTGAAACGAGACCAAGCTATTTTAGTAGATTATATAAGGTTTATCGACAAAAGTGAAGTCCTTTTTCCTGAATAGATCCCCTCTGAGATATGGTCATAAAACTTGCTTTATCTACTTATTTGGCCCTAATTCATTTCTCCTCATGGAATGAAGATAAAAATATTATTTAAAAGTCATTTTGCAGAGAATTTAATGCCCTTTCATTATTGTAAACACAACATGGGTTTAAATTTTTTTTACATTTTTATCGATTTTTTCTTGATCTTGAATAATCTTGACGTCTTGACGCATTTTGGTTCAAGGATCAAGATTTTAAATTAAAAAAATTTTTCCAAAATTTTCTTTTCAAAATGACCGAGCAGAGATTTTCGTCAAAAATGTTCCCAACAAAAAAATTTTACCAAAAATTTTAAAAAATCTACAAAAAAGTCTGCTCAAAATTTAAGATTTAAAATTACAAAAAATTCTAAAAAAAAAATCAATCAAGATTTTGGGTTATCATGAAAAATCGACCAAATCATGTTAATTCGTGATCTTGCTCCGATTTTTAATAAAAAAGACCTGTCTTTAGTCTAATCACAATGACTAGCAGCAAATATGATAGCAATGATACACAAATCATACTCAAACAGCTAGACCAAAAAATGGGCCCAACATTGGGGAGGGCAAAAAAATCAGCGCCTTGTCCGGTACAAGGCCATTCAGGTAAATCTTTTGCCGCTGGAATCAATTGTGCAAAATAGATGGCAGTGATGGCGGCATTGACCAGAAGATGGCAAAAAATGTATATTCGCTGATTCAATTGACGATAGTAGAGTGGAGCCAACACGGAAAATAGTCTATCCAGGCTGAGTAATGCAACCTTTGATAAAATAAAAAAAATATTAAATATTTTGAAGCAGTAGATTAAAAACAGTAAATAAAAGTTGATGCTCGCCAAAATGATCATGAGCGATTCCATAATCATGCACAAAGCAAAATATAGATTTTTAATTTAAATTTGAAATAGACTGAATAAAATATTTAGCATTAATAGTAGAAAAATAAGAATTAAAAATTAAAAATATAAATTAAATTGTTTTAAAACAATGTTTGAAAACACAAATGTTTGAACAAAATGTCTGTAAAATATATCGGAAAGCAAAAAAAATGTTTAGAAAAACAAAATAAAATTAGTAAAAACCCAAAATAATATAGGGAAAAAAACAAAATAAATATCAAAAAATAAAAAATGTATTATTTTTATATTATTTTTCAAATTTTAATCAAAAATTTTTATTTTCATTACATTTGCATAATTTTTAGAACCGCCGGCTTTACTTGAATTGTCATCGATGGAACGAAACAAAATATAAAAATGGTTGGAAAAAATAAACAAAAAAAAAATTGCTTGAAAAGAGAAAGTTAAAATATTGAAGAAAATTTTAATTTTTAATCAAATAATTTTTGGTCAAAATGAAAAACCTGGTTTGTGCCGGCGAATAAACCAATGACTGTGTAGCTTTGAATTGGCAAAGCTAATCGAATTGGATAGAAATTGATTCCACTCGAGGCAATGACAAAAAAATGGAAATGGGTCATTTGATGGAGGATTCGGAAGAATGCTTCCAAGCCAAATAAAATGCAGGTGTTATATCGAAGAGTGGAACTTAATAAGAAGAAGGTGGGAAATTTTGTTATAAATTTTTGTCTCAATTTATTTTTCATAGGCAGGGTTGGCAGATTTTTTTTTAAAAAATGTACATTGGCCTTGAAAAAAAAAAGATTTTGATGTCAAAAAATAATTTTTTTTTTAAATGAATAAAATGATAAAAAAAAACAATTAAATAATTTATAAATATTTCGCATTCCCTCCATTAGGTTCCAATAATTTTTGAGAAAATATTTTTTACAATATTTCGAGCCTTATTCAAGAAATTTAGCGCAGGGAGAAAATTTAATCAAAAATGGCTGCGCAGAGAAAATTTTTTATCTTTGTTTTTTTAATTTCGTGAAAAAAGTACATAAGGTACAGTAAAGTCAAAAAAAAAAGTACAAATCTTTTAAAAAAATACATTTTTATTTTCAAAGATTTGATCACTCAAAAAAAAATGCAAAACTTTCATAAAAGTACATCTGCGAACTCTGTATCATAATAGGCATGCCTAAAATTTTAATAAGCTATCAATTGATGGAAATCGGCTTGCGCCTGATTATATTATTCTTATGATAATAATGATAAATATTTTTTTTTGGACCAAAATTTATTTTTAAAAGATAAAAAAATTTTTTATCGGTAAAACAATTTGTCGACTTCTAATAAAATCGGAAACCGGTTTTAGATTTTACAAACTTTATACTATTTTGTAGATCTCAACGAGACGCGTTGATTGGTAAATAAAATGTTTAGTCATGGCTCAAAAATTAAAGGGGTTAAACCATTTTTCAAGTTTTTGATTTTAAACTCTGTAATTTTGGGCCAAAAACAGACAAATTATATACCAATCGATGCGTCTTGATGAGGTCCTGTAAGTTGGTATAATGTTTATAGGGTCTAAAACCGTCTTCTGATTATTTAGAAGTCAAAAACTGTTTTAGTGCTAAGGAAAATATTTTCAATAGCAAAAATGATAATCCAATAATAATTAGTCATTAACACAAAAGATAGTTTATTTATAATTTTCTTTTTTGCATTTTTTTTAATTCCATATTTTCTTACCGATGTTTGATGGTCACCCAGCAAACGCTGGCATTCAGCGATATTCCAATCATTGCCAAAATTAGACAGAACAATGCTGGCAGGAATAAACCCCAATGGAAGCCGGGATCACGGAATGCCAGATAGATCTACGGATATTTATCAAAAAAAAAACATCTCATTTCCGCATATCCGAATTTTAATTATTAAGCTAATAAGACTTACTTTAAAGCATTTTCTTATCAATATAATTGGGCAGCAGAAATTTATAGCAAAAAAATAATAACTAGTCAGATATAAAATTACTGTTTTTTTGGTCATTCATAACTAATTTTTCTGCAATTTCTATGAAATCCATTTGGATATTATTTAATTTGCCGAAAAGAGTATTGAAAATGCCAAAAATTCCGGGCCATTTACGTTCCATTTCGGGGCTTAATCCCCCTATATCCATCTTAATCCCCTATATCTACCTTAATCTCCCTATATCCACCTTAATCCCCCTATATCCGACTATATCCCGCGCACCTTCTGCGCAATATTAATTTTATTGCTATTTGCCAAATTAAATATTCTATTTGCCATTTTCAATAATTTATTTGCCAAATTAAATATTTCCCATTTTTCAAATGCCACAATTTTCTTAAAAATCTATTCATCATGTTCAATCGCATTAATTTTTTTCCATTTATCAAATTGAAACTTACAGCAGGATAAAGTTGCCCAATGACTTGTGCACTGTTGTTCATAATTGATTTTAGAAATTTATGGAGATAAATCGAAAATAACAAGAATTGATCTTTCTAAAAATGGATAAAATCATTTAGTTGAAATGCTTTTAAAAAATTTATATAAAATTTGGTTTTTAATTTAATTGTTAATTAATCTAATTTTTAAAAATAATGTTAAATTTAAGATCTCATAAAAAATTATGGTCAAATATAATGAAATCGGAATTATAGCTAAATAACGGAATTAACTAGTTTAATTTATGGCCATAGATTTGTTAATTTATGGTCATGATCCAATTTAATTTATTTCTATTTAACGGATTTATCATTTATAAAACATTTAATTTGGACTAAATAACATAGGACATATCATAAGATTATAGAATCGAACTAGAGATAGAAAATAGAAGACATTTTATAAAAATTTATATTCAAATGTTAGGAAAATCTACATGAAATTGAAAAAAAGTAAAAGAATTTTTCCCATTTAAAATAGTCTGGGCAATTAAATGTAGAAGTCATAAAATTGTCAAAAAATGAGAATTCAATCACTTCTACATAATTATTGTAAATAGAAAAGTGTAATATCTTAAAATTAATGTTTGGCATTGTCCAATTCTTCCTAAATATGATGCAATGAGAAAATGAAGAAAATAATTCAAATTTGTATTTTTTAATTATTACCGGCTAAAATATTGTAAATATGATGTATTTTAAATAAATTTACACTGATAAAAGGATTGCTTTTTAATATGAAAGATGTGACTTTTTTTTCACAAAAATTTGTATCCAAATAGCACAAAATTGTATGAAAATATGTAAAGAAATTTTCGGGTTATAAAAGTCTAGCTGATGAGACTAAGATAATTAAGGGAAGTCAGAAAATTGGCATGGAAATTTACTTTTTAATATTTACACTTGATTGATTATTATCAAAACAAAAAAAGGGGATTAGATAAAATTTTTGTTGATTTATTAATTACTGTAATATTCTATTCCCTCACATTTACTTGTAAAATGAACTTTTTAATATTATTGAAATTGCGTAAAAAATTCATGCATTCTTTTTTAATGAGAAAATGCCATTTTTCATTTTTAAATATGAAGCAAAAATAAATGTAAAAAATAAAAATTTAGGTATAAATAGTCATTATTTTACAATTGGAAATATTTAAATGGTGAAAAAACCATTGAAAATGAGAAGTTTATAACGGTTTAGTGGTTTGGACAAAATTCACAAACGATATACCATTGGATATCGAATGGTATATAATTTGTTATGATTTAATTGGTTTTGAACCAAACCCCATAAAAAGATTTAAATGGTTTAAAACCTTTAATTTTTGATCAGACCACAATGTAAGGCATTGCTGCCTTATTCATTTCCAAATTAGCAATCCATAAAACCATCCAAAGTCCACAGCCATTCTCTTCTTCCCATCCATTCTCATCCACTTAATCATCATTCCCCCAAGACATGTCCCAGCCATTATCCATCAATCCATTTCCCCTTTCATCTCATTCTCGCCCCGCCTTATTTATTCCCTATTTAACTATTATGATTTCACCATTTTATCGGAGTTGGAGGAGTTGGAGGATGGAACAATAAACGGATGAATCTCTTCTTCTGGCCAGGGGAAGGGGAAAAGGGAATGGGGAAAATCAACAACTTCATCGACCGAGAGTCTTTATCCAAGTCCCAATTTCCCCAATCATCCCAGCACTCTTCCACTCCCAAAATGAGGGGCCTCAGCACTCGCTGAGGGCGCCCGACCCTCGTTTCTGGTAGCACCGAATGGTTTGGCCAAATGGCCACTTTCCATCGAACCTCAGTTGCACACTCTCGTTTCTGGTAGCATCGAATGAGGTTTTGCTTAAAGCAAAACCGTAAATTCGTTCCATCGCGCCTTTCCTTTCTATTTCGGGCTTTTCACTGTAAATTTTTGCACCATTTTCATTTTTGCCATTATTTTTTGCCCATTTCAATGCCTTTCGCGCCCTTTCATTGCCCCATTTTTCAATACGCGCTTTTTCATCGGCCCTTTCTACAATTCGCCCACATAATGCGCCCTTTTCACAATTTGCCCACACATTTGCGCCCTTCACAATGCGCCCACAATTCAGCGCCTTTTCACATTCGCCTCATACAATTCGCGCCCTTTCATTGCGCCTCACACATTTTTGCGCCTTTCCCATGCGCCCTTTTCAATGCGCCCAACATTCGGCTGGCCAGCCCATTCTTCATCACATTCATTGGCGCACATTATTACATTCAGCATGCATACTTTCTGGCGCACCTGACTATTTTCTAGCATGCATTTTCTGGCGCATCATTCAGCATGCATCACTTGGCGCATTCACTCATTCGCATGCAAATTCTCTGGCGCATTTTCTAGCATACACACATTATTTTGGCGCAAATCTTTAGCATGCACATTTCATGGCGCACATATTCACTTAAAGCATGCATTCTTCGGGCAAATTCTTCATGGCGCATTCACAATTCAGGGCACACTTCGGGCAATCTCTTCACAGCGCAATCAAATGACAATAATTCAGGGCATAAATCAACCAACAATGGGCAAAACAATAAAAATGAATAAATTTGGCTCTCCAAATTAAATTCAAAGGGCAAGCGCGCATTAATTTAATTACTTTTCACATATTCATTAAATAAAATGGCAAAATTCTTAAAATATGAATTAATTTGGCTACCCAAATTCTTCATCAGCGCGCTGCACACAATAAATACTTCTCCATTCCCAAAACATTATGTAATTTTGTGAATTAGCAAAACTTTCTTTCAATTCTTTCAACCAATTCAATTTAAAATTCGTTTTGGCCCCATAAACGCTTCCCATCGGCCAATTCTTTTACAGAAAAACCTCCCAAATTAATCTACATAAACGAAAAAGGGATTTTGCATTGCAAAATACTTTTCATCAAAAAATTAACCTTTTTCTCAAAAAGGTTTAAATTTCACTTAAATTTCTGCAGCCGACTTACTAGATTCATTATTCCCAATAAGCAAACTGGCGAAAATTTTGGCTACCGTAATCAATTCCACTTTTCCTTCCCTATTTCATTTCCATCCAAAGGGAAAGGTACAAATTACACTCATCAATCAAGCGTTTGCCTTTTCCGCAATTAAAACGAAGCTTTCCCACCGCTGATTCCGGTGCAGCAATTCCAAGTTCAATCATATTCCAAGCAATTCCCGACTTTTCCCAAGAAGCATTAAAACATTTCCGACTTTAATGCCTTTTCAATTACAATTTAAACATTTTTCCCACCACTTTTTCTGAGCAATTCATAAATATTTCCTCCATTCAACCATCCTGGGAATAAAGCAAATCTTGACCGACAATCGGAAGTCAATCAACGCGGAGAATCATTCATTTTCCAACATTTTTCTCACAAACATTCTAGCCATTTAGACTGTGATTAAAATGGCATTCATTTTTGATTTTGCATTTTCAATCATATTTTCCACTCGATTAATTACATTTTTCAGCTAAAACAAAAAAATTTGAATTCAACCAACAATCCAAAAGGCCGAATCATCAAAGTAGATCGAGGTACAGGTTCAAAACAAGATCCCTAAAGGAATTTTCAATCCAAAATTTGAGTAATTTTGAACCGAAAGCCAAAATCACTTCACAAATTTCAAATCTCTTATTAACATTTCGATTTTTCAGACAAAGAAAAGCAGCAGCACAAAAGGATTTGGTCATTGGATGGCAAGGACCAGGCTGGCATTTGGAGACCAAAGGCGGCTATTTTTGCGATTCGGCTAATCCGATTGTGCGGCATTTCTGGACAACAAAGGGAGAGGCTGGTTTACTCATAAATCCCCCAAAAAAAATTTTTTTCAAATCGAACTGAAGTTTGACCGAGTCAAATAAACAGTCAATTTTAACCCAAAATTTTTCAAATGAATTAAATAACAGCGCTAACCCCATTCTCAATCAATTCAAACCAGACATTCTCTTCATGGGCGGGAAAATTCAACGAATTCGTACAAGCCTTCGGCAGCAAATGGACGGAAGCAGAGAAAATTGGCCGATTGAAACTCTACTTAGAGGGCACTGCGCGAAATCATCTCGAAGAGCTGGAACCGGACAAAAAGGACACACTTCAAAACGCAATGACAAATTTGGCAAAAATCATCGATTCTCCATTCAAAAGGGATGCCGCAAAGACAGCTCTGTCGGCTTGCAAGCAACAACCAGACGAAACAATCACCCAGTTCCTCGACAGATTGATCCCTTTGGCCGAAGCAGCTTACTCCATGCACAACTCAAAAGACAGAAAGGAGCGATTGTGCGAAACGTTTTTGGACCGGATGAACCCGGAAATATCGTTTTTGGTGAAATTGTCTGGATCCCATAGGGATTTTGAAACAGCACGCAACAAAGCGATCGAAGTGGAAACCATGCTTGCCTTCAAACAAAAGGATCGACAACTTTGGGCTCTGAATGACAATAATCAAAGCAATGACTTCCAGCAACAACAAAACAATTCGCTAAATGAATTCAATTCTTTCCTTTCCAACAATCAAACCGAATACAATGCCGATTGGCCAAGCTCCAATCGGATCATTTTTCCCCAAAATTTTGAAACTAATAATTCAAATCAAAATTCACCACAGGAATTCAGCAGTGAGGACTTTTGCACACACTGCGGCCGAGGAACATTCAACAACAACATTTCCAGCACTGGAGAAAACTCCGGACATAGCAATGACAACCAAATTTGGCAAAATCAGGAATGCGATTTTGACGTTCAAAATGGACATTCATTAAGCACAATGGACATGCAGCAGATTGCTGACTTGGTTGCTCAGCAGATCAAGGCAGAATGGCAAATCCCTCACAATCGCAAATGATGAACTTCCAAGGCAATTCAATGGCACCCAATTCAGCATTTTTACATTTCTCCACCCGCCGTTAGGTGGCGCCATTTCAAAATTTTCAGATCAACATCCAAAAATAACATTTGCTCTCCAACCATCAATTCAATGGCTGATCATCCTCATTTCTGGCAGCAACCCATGCATCACCGCGAGTTTACCCGTTTTTTAAAAACCCATCCCTTTAACGAATATTAATTTTCTCAATTTCAAGCATCAATGGTGGTACAAAATCATTGGGCCGGTGTCATCAATCAATGTGTCAATGTGCTCAAAAGAAATGGAAAAAGAGATGGACGATGAAAACAAAACGATCAATTGACAACTCAATTGGATTTTACTTGAACTTTATTTTTCATATGTTCCTCTCATTTGCAATTAATTTTCTCTTGTATTTATTTATTCGCTCTCAATCATTTTTATTCAAAATAAGTTTTGTTCATCCATTTCATCTCTTCTCTTTCACAAACAGCTAAGGACTTTGGAAAATTCATCTCGGACAATTAGGAAACCAAAAAAAACACTTCCACTTACCAGAAAACGGTTCCGCAACACAAAATTACTTTTAAACAAATTTTTTTCGATTTCATTTTTCATTTGGGCCAAAATAATTTGTTTCGGACAAGTACCCCCTAATCTTCCTTAGCGGACAGGAGGTAAACAGCAACAATCGCCAGAAGGCAAAATGCCAAGGCAAATTAATTTGGGGCCTTTACTACTGAGCCTGTCGGGGGAAGCCTAAGGGGCCTTCAAACTTCAAAATTCAATTCAATTTTGGCCCAAACTGTTCAAAACAATTAGGCAAAAAATCAACCCAAAAATAATTTTGTGACCGAGGGACCGGTCTTCGCGTCGGTGGGAGGTGTAAGGCATTGCTGCCTTATTCATTTCCAAATTAGCAATCCATAAAACCATCCAAAGTCCACAGCCATTCTCTTCTTCCCATCCATTCTCATCCACTTAATCATCATTCCCCCAAGACATGTCCCAGCCATTATCCATCAATCCATTTCCCCTTTCATCTCATTCTCGCCCCGCCTTATTTATTCCCTATTTAACTATTATGATTTCACCATTTTATCGGAGTTGGAGGAGTTGGAGGATGGAACAATAAACGGATGAATCTCTTCTTCTGGCCAGGGGAAGGGGAAAAGGGAATGGGGAAAATCAACAACTTCATCGACCGAGAGTCTTTATCCAAGTCCCAATTTCCCCAATCATCCCAGCACTCTTCCACTCCATAAACCTAATCCCTAGCCCCTAACTAAGCTTACTCCGGATTAATCCCCCTTAATCCGCGTATATCCTCCTATATCCGGGGCTTATCCCGCGCTGTCTCCGGGCCTCTCTTACACTTCCCGACATTCCCGTGGCATTTCGCATCCATTTCGGAGTTTCATCCTCCTATATCCACCTTAATCCCCCTATATCCGGATATATCCCGCGCAATCTCAGGCACTACTGCGACCTTCCACTGGCCCTACGGGCCATTTCCCATCAATTTCAGGGATTAATCGGGCTTAATCCCTCCATATCCACCTTAATCCCACTATATACACCTTAATCCCCCTATATCCGGCTATATCCCGCGCACCTCCTGCGCGATAATTATTTTTAATGTTTTCGCAATATTAAATATTCTATTCGCAATTTTCAATAATTTATTCGCAATTTTCAATACTTTTGAGACAAAAAATCCTATTCGCAAAATTAAATACTCTATTCGCAATTTTCAATAATTTATTCGCATTTTAAATATTACTCGATATTTAATGACTATAAATTTTTTACTTCTTTTCTCCTTGTAAAAAGTAAAAGGTTGCTTGATTTCCCAAATTTACAGATTTATGTGTCAATACTAAATATCATGAAATGAGTGAATGAGGTAAACAACTCAAATTTGTATTTTTTAATTAATTCCAAATATTCAAATATTTCAATAAGACGCTTTACTGCTGTACTATTAAATTAAAATGCGTAACATTTTATGTCGAATCAACAGAGCTCATTTAAAATACTGTCTAGACTCTAGTATGTTTGTATTTCAAGATAACAAAAGTCAGAACTCAATTTAATTACAAATTAAAAAAATAGTACATTTAAAATTAAAATCATTGGCTTCTGGGCGGTTTTGATTTTCGGCAAAAAATGCTAATTTTTGGGCAAATAAATTTCTCAGAAATTTTACTTATTTTTATAGATAATAAATTTTCATATGTAAAATTTGAAGAACCTAAAATTTAGAAGATAGACCATGAATTTTTTTTACCAATTTAAATTAATAATGTCGAAAAAAAAGTATTTAAATTGCCGGGATTTTATTTTCAACTTATTTCGCATTAAAATTAAAAATCATAAATTTTAATTATTTAATTTTTAAATTAATTTAATTAATAATTAATCAATAATAAAAAATTTTTATAGCATCAAATTAATATTTTCTTTTTTATAAATTATATAATGATATCTTTAGCCTTTTACATTATTTGAACAAAATGCTTTGATATTTATGCGAATTGCATAATAATTTTGCATTTCTTCAATGGACTAAAGAATTTATAAATTTATTAAATTTCTTTTCAAGCAAAATATTCATTTAAGTATATAATATGATTTGAAATAGGTGTGATTTTAATAGTCGATTGTTCTTGTCTTCTGCAAATTATATTTTGAATATTTGGATCAATTTTTTAAATTCCTTTTTATATGCATTTCGATAATCCACACTGAAATAAAAAAAATTTGCAAAATATTTTTTAATTAATTTTCAACCTGTTAAAATAAAGAATTGGCCCATTCGACATTATTCCAATATTCAAAAAGAATCCACAGGTGAAAAAATTTGTATACCAAAATTGCAAAGGTGTTAATGGCAACAATGAGAATTTGTAAATTATACGAACAAATAAATAGAAAAAATTAGCTAAAACATTGAGGAAGACAATTAGAAGCAAGCAATGATAAATTTTCTGCTGTTTTTCGGTGGTCATTTCTAGAAAGATTTTCAAATTTTTGTAATGGAATATATTAGAGTTGAGTTTTTCAAAATTTCCGGGCCCGGTTGCGGGTTTTTTTTCAGAAAAAATTATCCCTGCCCGGCAAAAAAGAGCCGGTTTTGACCGGTTTTCGGAAAATTACGAAAAAATTACCGGGCCGGGGCTTCCGGGCCCGGTTTTGTTTTAAAATGTGTAGGTTTAAGCGCTCATAAAAAATGCCCAAAAAACGCGGAATTTTTCCGGGCCCGGCCTGGCGCCGGACTCTAGAATATATTAATGAGAGCAGACCGAATTCGGTACTTTTCCATTTTGTTACACTTCCAACAAAAATGATGAAAATCACATCCTAGAGGTAAATTTGGGCATAAAATACGAATCTTTGCTTGATCAATATGTTGGACTTCTTTAAGATACCTATGCTCTGAACACTGAGCACTAATTCTAATCTAAGTAAGACTTAATCCTAATTTCTAACAAAGGAAGATATTCAGATGACCGTGGGGTTTTGAAAAACGGGACCTAGTTATTCTTATAGATTATATTTGGGTTTCAGCTGAAAGTAAAGTCTTTTTTACCTAAATGGACCTCACGACTAATAAGATATGGCCGTTAGGATATAATTTGATCATGAAAAAATTTCGACTGAGTTTCGACCCTAATAAGGAGGACCCTTTACATTTTAAATTTATTTCACGTAACTCACGTCATTGAAGTGTTAGGCAAAAAATAAGCTCAGATTTGTTTTCTAAGCCCAAAGTTACCCAAAGGATTTGATTTTCATCATTTTTTCATGGGTATCTAGCAAATCGAAAAAGTACACAAAATTCCCAAATTGTCATGGATGGATTCCTTTTTCCCCCTAAAATTTCCTGAAACTTGCCTAATTTCAGCCGGACTATAATTGCCACAAGTAAATAAGCCAAAATTGATGCGCTCATCATAGCCAATCCGGTGCACCAAAAAGTGGGCCCAAGGCTTGGTATATCAAACAAATCGCCAACATGACCAGTGCAAGGCCATTCGGGCAAAATTTTTGCCGCTTCAATCAATAGTGTAGAACTAAAAGCAGTGATGGCGGAATTGACCAGAAGATGACAAAAAATGTATATGTCGGCGGAGAAGTTGAAATTCAGGAGAAGTTGAAATCTCCTAGGAGAAGTTGAAATTTTTCAACTTCTCCTAAAATTTAGGAGAAGTTGAATATTATTCTAATTCTCCTAGGAAAATTCAACTTCTCCTGAAAGTTAGGAGAAGTTGAAACATCTACAACCAATTTCTACCAAATCACTACATTTTCTGCAAGATTAAATTTTTAATTGGAAATTCGAAGAAATTGGTTACTAATTTAATTTTTTAATTGGAAATCGAAAAAAATACTTACTAATTATTAATGGAAAATTTTTTTTGCAAAAAAAAAGTGAAAAATAATAAGGGGATTAAGATGGATATAGGGGGATTAAGCGTTTTAAGCCCCGAATTAGATGGTAAATCGCCCAGAAGACCAGTGGAATGTAGGAGAAGTTAGCTGAAAGTGCTGAGAATGCGTAGGATATAGCCGGATATAGGGAGATTAAGCCAAAAAAAACCTAATTAGTGGCTAGGGATTAGGATTAGGGGTTCGGAGCATAGGATTCTCGCGAAGCCGGAAGCATAACAGCCTAAATCAGGACTCATGCCCATCTTTTTCGGAGCTTAATCCTATCTAATCCCCCTATATCCATCTTAATCACTTTATATCCGGCTATATCCCGCACATTCTCCAAGCCTCTGTCGTACTTTTCCATCCTTCCACTGGCCTTCCGGGCCATTTCTCATCTATTTCGGGGCTTAATCCCCCTCTATCCACCTTAATCCTCCTATATCCGGATCTGTGCCTTCTCAGGGCCTTTGGCCCAATTCCCGCCCTTTCCTAATCCAACCGAATCATCGACCATCAATTTCCGCAATTAATCCCCCTTAATTTTACCAAATCCACTTTAATCCCCATATATCCGGCTTAATCCCGCCCACTCTCAAAGCTTCCGGCTCATTTCTATACCTTCCCTAATCCATCCGAATCATCACCCATCAATTTTCAGCATTAATCCCCCTTAATCGCACCATATCCACCCTAATCCCCATATATCCCGCGCACCACCTTTTTTATCCATTTTGGCCTTTAAGGACAAAAAGTACAGATTCTTGGGACAAAAAAACTTTTCTCGATTTTTATTAGAGATTTGTTGTAGAGATGGGGGTAGATATTTCAACTTCTCCTAACTTTCAGGAGAAGTTGAATTTTCCTAGGAGAATTAGAATAATATTCAACTTCTCCTAAAATTTAGGAGAAGTTGAAAAATTTCAACTTCTCCTAGGAGATTTCAACTTCTCCTGAATTTCAACTTCTCCGCCGACATATATTCGTTGATTCATTTGACGATAATAAAGTGGGGCATAGGGTTAATTACCCGTTGACGGGTAGGGTAGTCGGGTAGGGTACCCGTAAGGATTTTGGGCAAATTACCCTACCCGTTACCCGGACCCCAATTACCCGCATTACCCATTACCCGCACCTTGACTACCCGACTACCCGCCTACCCGTAACCTTTTTTAAAGCCACCATTTAGGGAATAAAAATTGTATTTTTTTTATTTTTATGGGAATTCTGATATACATTTCAAATTTTGCGTGGCATTTTGTTTTTATTTCTTTTTTTTGCACATCATTTATCTTATAAAATCATCATCAGTCTCGAACTCCAATATTCAATCTCCAAATTTCTTTATTAAATATAATATTTAAGCAATTCATTATCCACTTGATCATTTAGAAATTAAATAAAAAAATCTAGAAAATAATGTCTAAAAGTAAAGTGTGGACATATTTCGAAGAAATAGCAGATTCTTTCGATGTTATCTGCAAATTATGTCAACAAAGATTGAAGAGATCAGCATCAGATCAGGGCACGAAATCAATGTGGAATCATTTGAAATATAAGCATAAAGAACAATACAAATTGCTGAAACCAGATGAAGAAGGAAAACAAAAAAATGAGGTTAAATAGATAGAAACTTAAAGAAATAAAAATAATATTGATTAATTTAGAGTTTGGATCCATTTATTATCAAGAAAAATGAAGAGCGAATGAAAGCAGAAGAATCGCTTAGTCGGATTATGATAAGACGAAATTGTGCTTTCTCTTTTTTCAATGATGAGGATTTACAAATGCTTTACAGCAAGGCTTACCCAAATTTAAAGGTTTTATTTAAATATTTTATTATCATTATAAATTTTATATACAGCCTCATAATGGTGATTATTATGCCAAAATTGTTGTGCCGAGAATGGCCAAGAATATCCAAGAAAAGATTAAATCACAAATTGGGGAATGTTATTATGCAATTACTAGTGATGGATGGAGCGATCCATCAACGACTCCTTCCTTTCAAAGGTTTATTAAAATAAATTAAAATTGAATTATTTTAAAATTTTAGACAATATTTTTGATTGGTGGCGACAACATTCGCCCAAATTCCCCGAACTTGGAGAGCTGGCACAGATATTTTTGTCAATTCCTGCAACATCGATTGCATCCGAGAGGCTTTTCTCCAAAACCGGCTTGCTTTATGCAAACACTCTAAGAAATCGGTACAATTATTTTTATAATTTTTAAAAATTTTATTTTATTAAGACTTTCGGGAAAAATGGCTGAGAAAATTCTGATCATAAAAGCACATTTGAAAAAGAAATTGAAGCTGGGTCCTTCAACTGAACCAGAAGAATCAGATTTGAGTGAAGAAGAATTTGAAGATGAAGAAGATTAAGAAGAATAAAAATGAATGATTTATTTTTTATTATGATACTTATTTTGGCCAATTTTAAAAATTTTATTAAACGAATTTCAAAAAATGTCTTAACAAGGAACGGGTAGGGTAGTACCCGCGGGTATTTTTCGAATTTGGCCTACCCTACCCATTACCCGGATCCCAATTACCCGTATTACCCGTTACCCGCTTTTTCATTACCCGCCCCCGGGTAATTAACCCTAGGGCAACCAAGGAAAATAGCCGATCGAAGCTGAGCAATGTAACCTGAACATATGAATGAATGAATTTTTTGCATTATGTATAAATAAATTTTTTAATTTTTATAATTTTGAGCGAGAATCACAAAAATCGATTAAATCAATGAGCATTTTTGTCGGTCTAATGAACCAAGTCAGCCCAATTATTGTTAAACCAATTATTTATCGACATTTATATAACAATTCATAGAGGAATTAATTAATTTTGATGATTTTCGTAACAAATTAGAGTAGACTGTTGACTAATGAATAAAATAATAATAATTTTATTTAAATTTATTCATAAATGATTTAAGTTATGTCCAAAAAACATTCAAAACAACCTTTATTTTATTGATTATCAAAATCTTCAGAATTTTGATCATTCATTCACTAATTCTTAAACATTTTTAATACATTTAATATCACAATAAATGTTAAAATCATCAAAAATTTTCAGTTTTTAATAAGTTATTATTAGAAATGGCGACAAATTGTGACTTATATGCATTTATAATTTATATAATGCCGAAAGTTGAAAAAAAGTCAAAAGCAGGAGAGGAGGAGAGATCACAAATATCTCGCCGAAGAAGCAGAGCACCAAATAAAAAACTTTACTCTTCTCTGACGAAAATCTACGATATCCAGTTTTTGAATTTTTTTTAGATTTTGACTTGATATTCTATAACCTGGTTGATGCCAAAAAGTGCACCAAGGATTGAATAGCTTTGGATGGAATGTGCCAATCGAAGGGGGTAGAAATTGATGCGACTGGCGGCGATGACAAAAAAATGGAAATTGCCCGATTGATGGAGTATTCTGAAGAAAGCTTCCATGGCAATCAAAATACAGGTGTTGTATCGTAGAGAGGACCTATATAATTAGGGGTTTGGAAATGTATACAATACCAATATGGGGAAAATTTTATACCCTCAATTGGTGGAAGCAAATCATTTTTTAAGATTATATTTCATTTTTTTCGATTTTAAATTTTTTTTATTTATTTTACCGATGTTTAATTGTCACCCAACAAACACTGGCATTCAATGGTATACCAATCATTGCCAAAATTGCCATGAACAATGCAGGTAAGAATAAACCCCAATGGAAGCCGGACTCCTTGTAGGCCATATAGATCTGCGTAATATTAAAAGTTTATTCGAATTTTGATGTTTAATTTCAAATTATTACAAAATTTTATAAAGAGTTTATTTTGATATTAAAATAATTGTTCAAACTTTTAATTGACAACAACATTTTTAATAACACTTCGGAACTTATTTTTCAACCTTTCCAAATCAAAATTTGATGAGGAAATTATTAGAAAGTGTAGAATTAGTAAAAGGGAATTTATACCATTAACCATATTAATTTTTCTGATTTGACTTACAGCAGGATATAATTGCTCAACTTGAAGACTGTTGTTCATAATTCGTTTTTAGAAGTTATAAAAATAAATTGAGGACATACCTAAGTTTTTTATAAGGCTTGTTAAAATTAATAATTAAATATTAATATAGAATGATTAAATAAACGACTTTAAGGCTGATCTACTTTATTCATTAAAAATCATTTTTAAACTTGTTTTTAATTTGTCGCCATCAATGGTAATGGTATAATAGAAATAATTGATGTTTTTTGATATATGGCAATAAAAATATTTTTAATTTCTGGCAAAAACTTAACGTGTTCACATTTTTTTTATTGCATTGAGTACTTTGGATAAAATCAAATGATTTAATTTAATTAATTTGACACGCTTAAAATTTGTCTTTCTTAAAATTTGTTTTCAAATAATGCATTTTAAATGAAAATAAAAATTGAATGAATTTGTTTGGATTATGATTTAAGAAATTTAACAATGTCAGAAAATTGTCAGAAAATATTTTTGTACTCTTTTCACTGTATTTCTGTATCTGTATCTGTATTGTATCTTTATTAAAATACGTATCGCTTGTTTGCTTTGACTTTAAGTACATTTGGCCGATTCCAATTATCAACATAAACAAAGAGTGACAAAAAGTGGGAAAAATTTTTCAAATGTATTCTACATTTTAATTCCGCTTCTCACAATAATTTTTTTAAATGAATTCTGTAATGTTATTCGAAATGAATAAAATATTTCGTGCGAATTTTATTTTAATGAGAAAATAAGAAAAAACACATTTTAAATTAAGTTAGACAAACAAAAAGAATTTTATAAATATAAAAATAAATCTGAAAGCATAGCAATTTTGTATCTTTTCCTTTGAATTGAAGGAATTTTAATTTATTCAATTTCTTTTTGGGCCAATGCATTCATTTAATAATAATATGATTTGAAATAGGTGTGATTTTAATAGTAGATTGTACTTGTCGTCCGCAAATTCTTTTGAACAGTTGAATAGATTTTTTAAATTAATTTTCATAAGCCTTTCGATAATCCTTGCTAAAATGAAAAAAGGGAACAAAAATATTCAAAATAAATACTTTTTAAAATAATAAATATTTCGATAAAATTAAATTGAAAAACATATACTTTCTAGATCAACATAACCTAGTTTTTAATCATTTAAATGCTTTAATTATAATCAAATATTACATTTCAAAATTATATAATTAAGTTAAAATAATAAAATTTTTGATAAAATTAAATTGAAAAGTAATAAAATATGTAAATAAATATGTTCTAGATCAACATAACTTAGTAATCATTTTAAATACTAATCAAATATTATATTTCAAGATTATAGTATATAATTAATTAAATAATTCATTCATAAACAAATTCATTTAATTATATTTTTATTAATTATTTTATTATTCCTGCTGGTTGAAAAATTCGACATTTCCAAAAATTTTTATTCCGATTTTTGTGGAAAATTATCAATTAATAAATGCCGTAGATATAAATTCAACAATAATCTTATTTATTAAAATTTGGTTTAATTGTCCATAAACTATTTGCCCAGGCTACTGCTTTTTTTTCTTAAGAGTTTAATTTGAATTAAAATTCTACACTTTTTATTATTAATGAAAGTCCAAAATCCAAATAAATATAATTTTGCCAACATTATTAAATTAAATTAAAGAAAAAAGGGCAACATGTATTCATTATTTGGTTTTCTTTTACTTCACTTTTCATTTGATGATTGAGCTAAGGCTAAGGCATCAAAGTCCAAATCAATGCCCAACATTTTTCATTGTTTCCAATTTCCATGGTCAATTTGCCTTTTAGTTTAAAGGTGCGCCAATCCATCTTCCCTTTGATTGGGCTAAAGTCCCCAAATTTTCATAGATTTCATGGCCAATTCCACTGGATTTGAAGGTGCGGCCATCCATTTTCCCTTCGATTTGGCCAGGTACCATAATCATTAAAATTTTTCATTGTTTATTTGGCCAAAATGACCTTTTTAAAGAGTTCGCCCTTCCCTTTTAATTTTGCCAAGGCACCAAAGTCCAATACCAATCTTCAAATTCTAATTGTTTTCATGCCCAAAAATGCATCTTAGTTTGATGGGTTCTCCTTTACCGTTTGCCTTTGATTGGCCAAAGTCCCCAAATTTTCATGGATTTCATGGCCAATGCCACTGGATTGGAAGGTGCGGCCATCCATTTTCCCTTCGATTTGGCCGAGGCAAAAAAATTGTCAACATTTTTCATTATTTATTAGGCAAAATGCCCTTTTTTATTTGTGGTTCGCCCATCTCTTTCTCTTTAATTGGGAAAAAAACGCCAAAGTCCAAATCAATGCCCAAAATTCTCATTGATTTCATAGCCAAAAATATCCCCATGCTTGATAGGTTCTCCTTTACCCTTTTTTCCATCGCATTGATTTTCATGGCCAATGTCACTGGATTCGAAGATGCGCCCATCCATTTTCCTTTGGATTTGGCCAAAATTTTCATTGATTTTATGGGCAATTTGCCCTTTTTTGAAGGCGCATCCACAACTTTTTCTTGGATTGGGCCAAAGTCCACTAGTGATGATGATCATGTGGACAAATTACCCGAATTCACTACAGTTTTTCTTTCTCACTCTACTTTTCTCATCAATAATATTTTCATTAAAAGAGGACGTGGCCACAATTTTACCCTTCCAATCGATGCCTATATAAACTGGCCCGAAAATGCCCATTTCTCTCATATTTAGAATTACAATTCCTTTCATTTTCCCAATAATTTACCATAAGAATATAATACTCATCAGGAAGAATAAGCTCTAGTACTAATTTGTTGCTAAAATTCCCAAACATTGCTGAAAGATTATTAAAAAAATCGAAAATCCATTCAAAAAAACCAATGTTTTCCTGTTCCTTTTTCATTTCTGTTTTGTTGCTTTTCTTTTTTTAGAAGATGGAACAGTCTACTTGTTCTGTCCCTGTTCCAGCGTGGAATAGGAAGAGAAACAGAAACAGAAAAGAATCAGAGAAACAAGGAAAACACTGTAATTGACCTATAGGGAATTTGGTTTCAAATTCATTTCGACCATCGAATTTAGAACTAAAAATAACACTTTTGAGGCCGGGGATAAGTACTCAAGGATTGGGTCGAACCTTATTAGGGTGTTTAATCGTTCTTAAATTTCTGATTCCCCACTCCATGCTGTGAGGGACTATTCGGATATTATTAAGTTTGTATTTCACATTTTTGGGACAACTGGAGAAAAGTGAAAGGCCCCAATTTGGTTATCAGGATTGGAGTTAGGGTCATTAGAGATCATTCAGGAATAGGAAATAATCATTTCATGTAACTCTTAAGTGCTACGTTCATAGGGGTTACATGATTTGATATCGTATTGCTCAAAGATCCCTAATAATCCTATCCTTAATCTTGATGACAAATAGTGGGACCCTCCTTCACTTTTTTCCATTTCATCCTAAGAAGAAAAACTTAATTAATATTAATATTCATTGTCGCTTTTACCAGGGATGGGAACGCTGACTCTGAAAAAATTGAAATTTCGGCACCAAAAATGCCGAAAATTGAAAACAAAGAAATCGAAAATCCTTATGAATTTTAGCCTAATTCATATCCTTCTTCATGTGTTTTTCATTTCCTTTCCATTCTCTCAAATTCCCCTATAAAATTTTTTAATTAATATTCAATATAACAAAAGGTGCCACCTTAATGAGAATAAATAATAAGGATGCTTAATGAAATATTTAATTAGCTAATTCTATTTAGATTTCAACATGAAAAAGATTTATTTCCTACTTCCCCTCTTCCTTTTCCTGTTATGGGAAATTGCAACTGCCAAACTAGAATTGCGAAATGTGGTTGTCAACTACGATTATTATGGCAATCCAAAAACAATGCATGTTATGGCGTCAAACACCCGAGGAACATCGATGCGTCCAAAATATTCGGCAAACATCTACTGCTCACCACACTATGGATACTACGAGGTGTTCATGTGCGCAAACATGTACTGGAAACAATACACAACTGGATGCCTGCATGAAATTGGTTTGCTTAAATGATTAATATATTCAGACATTTTATAAAAAATAAGTTAAATAAAGCGTAAATCAGAAATTTGACCAATTCTATTTAAAATGCCCAGAGCAAACAGATGGATTTAAATGTTTGGGGCAAATAGGCGGAGTTTGGGGCAAACAGGCAAAATTAAATATTCAGGGCATATAGGTTGATGATTCATAAAAAATCTATTTTCCTCTAATCTTATTAAATCAAAAATTTTTTCTGAATTTTTTCTTTCAATTTCCCAGCCGATTTCCAAGCGACTAAATTTTTTACTATAATAATATCTTTTTTAGCGACTGAGAAAAGTTTCCGTTTTGCCAATGTCGCAACACCCGATTTCTCATGGTTCATCGATAAATTTACTCGTTACGAACGGCAATTAGTGAATAAAAATACATTTGAATTGTGCATTATTGACGGAACAGAGCATATGCGAAAAAGTTCATTGAAAAAAAGTCAAGCTAGCTTGGGACAACGAATTCAAATGGTAACAGAATAAAAATGATGTATTTAATAATAAAAATTTTTCATACTTTAGTTCTGATATAAAATATTTCTTCAAAAAATTTCTTTTCGCTTTTTTCCATTCTATTAAACCCTGAATTGAATTGGTATTCGGAAAACTTAAATATTATTCTCATAAATTTCGAAAATTTTTTTTTGAAATCTATTTATTTTTGGAAATTATTTATATTTTTCTCTATTGTAGGATTTGAAAAAAATAAAAATATTACGGATAAAAAGAAATTTTAAAATCAAAAAAATAAAAAATAATTTTATATTATTTATGGCAAGATATATATTTTTAGACTTACCGTAATGATTATAAGATAACTATTATTAATAAAAAGAAGGATTATTTGATAATTGGAATAAATTGAAGAAATATATTACTTTAGTAATACATGTAAAAGGATTATTATAAAATAAAAATATATTGAATAATCAATTCCAGCCACGATATTGTTGGGTTATAAAACTTGAATATCGGCCAATTTCGGATAATACATTATTGGAAATGCAAAGAGCCACTAAATTGGAGTTAAAGGGAAAGAGAGAGAAGCTTTCTAAATATAAAAAGCAATTTGAGGAAAGCATGGATGCAAACAAAAAATTCCACCAAGAATTACGGATAAAATTCACAGAAGCGACGGATAAACTAAAATATTTAGAAGCGGAAAATGTAAGATTGAAAGAGGAATTAGAAAGGGCCCGCACAAATATTAATATTGATATTTTGGGAAAGTCAACAATTGAAATTGAAATGAATCAAAAAGAAATTAAACAAAAGGAAATCCAGCATAATGAAGTTGAAGAACAATTGATTAATATTACCGAAGAAGTTAAAGAACGATATGAACATACTAAGGAGACGCGCATTAAAATTGAAAAATATAATGCTGAAGGGCAAAAAACAATAAATAATATGGAAAAAGAATGTGCAGGATTGGAAAATAAAGCAGTCGAATTGGAGAAAAATGAAATTGGAGCAAATAATAATGCAGGAATAAAACCGCAAGAAAACATTGCGAATCCAAGAGGGCAAAAAAATAACTTGAATCCGAAAAATCCAGCACTTGGTTTGAATGAAGAGGATAAAAAGAAGATAGAGCTAGAGCTCCATTTAGATTTGGATTTGAATAAACGAAAAAAGCGAAATGCATCGGTAAAATTGTAAATTTATTTAAAAATACAAAAATTTTTAATAGAATAAAATTATCGATTTAATGGAAATAAATAATCAATTGAAAGCTGACAAAACTAATGGAAAACTGAAGGAAATGGAAGATGGGATGATAAAAGATAGCCAAGGTCCTGCATTCAGTCGTTCTATAGAAGAGAAATTGGCCAAATTGGATCAGGATTTTAAAGATATCATGAGAATGAAAGAGCATTGGATTACAGAGGACAGAAAGAATGGAAAATATTCGAAAAAAGCAGGAGTTAAAGGCCCTACATCACATTCCATTGAAGAAGAATTGGCCAAAGGGGAAAAGTTGATTAGAGATATCGAGAAAGAGCAAGAGGATAGAAAGAATGGAAAATATTCGAAAAAAGCAGGAGTTATAGGCCCTACATCACATTCCATTGAAGAAGAATTGGCCAAAGGGGAAAAGTTGATTAGGGATATTGAGAAAGAGCAAGAGGAGAGAAAGAATGGAAAATATTCGAAAAAAGCAGGAGTTATAGGCCCTACATCACGTTCCATTGAAGAAGAATTGGCCAAAGGGGAAAAGTTGATTAGGGATATTGAGAAAGAGCAAGAGGAGAGAAAGAATGGAAAATATTCGAAAAAAGCAGGAGTTATAGGCCCTACATCACGTTCCATTGAAGAAGAATTGGCCAAAGGGGAAAAGTTGATTAGGGATATTGAGAAAGAGCAAGAGGAGAGAAAGAATGGAAAATATTCGAAAAAAGCTAAAGTTAAACATTCAGAACAAGCCAGAAAAGAGGAATTGGCCAAAACGGATGAGGATTTTGAAAATTTCTTGAGAGAGCACGGGTTGGAAATTCAACATGGTTTGACTGCAGAGAAAAGAAAGAAGATGAGAGAAAATGTGGCCAAAGGGAATGAGAAAATAAAAAAAATCTTGAAAGAACATGGGATTCAACACACCGACTTGAAAGTTAAAGGCCCCTTTTTTGATCAACACAAAGAAGAGGAATTTACCAAAATGAATGAGGAAATAGATAAAATTCGGAAAGAAAACGAAACAAGAAAAAAGGAATTTGCCAGAGCGAATGAGGAAATGGAAAAAATCTGGAAAGAGCATGGAATTAAAGACAAATTGGAAATTAAACCATTTTTCACTGAAGCCAGAAAAGATGAATTGGCCAAAATTGATCAAAATTTTGAAAAAATCAAGAAAGAGCATGGAATTAAATATTCGAACGAGTCGGAAATTAGAGGCCCTACAATGACTCGTTCTATGGAAGAGAAATTGGAGAGAATGAATCAGAAAATTCAAAATTTGGGAAAAGAGCATTTATATTCGAACGAATCGGAAATTACAGGCCTTACAATCAATGGTTCCACCGTTGAAAATTTAGTGAATAAATCACCAGAAAAATGTGAAATTATTATATTGCTAATAATCTAATTTGACAAATTTTAATCAGTGTCATTCCATGCTAAAAAGGCCATTTTCTCGGGGAAGAAAAAGAACAAAGGAAAAGAAAACGGTAAATTTTGTTGCCTTATACATTTTGTTTTCTTAAAGTTATTCCACATGCAAAAATTGTGCCCAAATTTGCTGATGTACCGCTGGGAAATTTGGAATGGAAATGTGAGAAATTTCATGGAAAAAATGCAGAAAATTGCCACAAATGGAAAAAAATTGCCAGTGAATGGGGAAAAAAAGTAAATAACTTATACAATATTTTTGATTTTTTAAAAATTATAGGCCAAAATAGAATATAGATCAGTATTGCCCAGTGGGAAATGCTCAGCGAAAATATTGGGCGAAATTGTGCTGAAACATTCCATCTTAAATGCATCGAATATGGCCAAAGGAAGCAATGGAAAGGATGGAGTCAAAATTGCGAATGCGCCCTTTACCCAGGAAGAATGCAAAGAGAAATTGCACAAAGGAATGAATGTGAGTACACAGCGAATTGGGGAATGGGAATTTAAAATTGGGCATGGGAAATTGAAGGTAAAATGTAAAAGGGAGGGAAAAGGGAGGTTATTTCATTGGATAAAATTGAATTAATTTTACTTTTTTTTAATTAAAATTGTACTTTAGCATAATATATCAGGATGGAGATAAATTTTTCCAATATTCTTATTTTGTTATTCATATTCGGTTGTAGAACGATGAAAAATACTATTTTAGGATTCAAATCTTATGACAAGTTTTGAGTGTAGCTTAGAATGATTTTGAAGGTGAAAAAATGTACACATTTTTATGTATCCTCTGCTTTTTATAATTTTGGTACGAAAATTAAATTGCTACGCCTTAATATTTTTAAAATAATTAATTATTTTAGAATCGTCAAAAACGAAATGTTGATGATGAAATAACTTGGGAACAATTGGACAAAATTGTGCCAAAAAAACAGGCAATATTTATCTTTTGCTTAATAGAATTATTTTCAACAAGATTCATATTAATAAGAATTTTTTTGGTACTATCATTATACCACATACCCCTGAGTTGAAATTTGTTATTAGATGATATTTTTATTATGAACGCGAAACCGATATTTATTTTTTTGATTATTTGATTCACATGAGTTGCATGAATGTGAAATTTGAAAAAGTGAAGGGTTATTTTTGGATCGATATTAAAAATTATTTGAAAATTTTTCGGCCAAATTATAGCTCAATTGAAGTATTTCAAAGGTTGATGAGGATGAATCGAATATGGAAAAAAAATTTAAAAAAACTTATGTCTCTTTTTATTTGCGTAGATAACGCCAGGATTTGGACATAGAGTTCAAATTGGGATTAGGGTCTGGGATTCAAAGAATAGGAATAATCTAGCGATATCGCAGGGAATAATTTTGCTACAAATAACATTTAGAAGTTCAACTAATTCACTTGAATCAGGTGATATCAGAAAAAGTCCAATACATGATCAACTTTGAAAATTACTTTAGAAAATACCATCTAATAAAATAATCCTAGGAGTGGCATAATCCAAAAAATACCAATATATATATTCTTTGACAATTAGGTAAGATAATATTTATAATTTCGAAAAAAAATAAATTAAATTTTTTAAGGCTATGCTCTTCAAAATGGCTTCGAATAATCTGTTAACAGTGGGCAGCATTGAATTTGATGATTATCAAAATGAAATTGCAACAATAACAAATGTAAATCCCGAACAATTATTAGATTATGATGAGAAAAAATTTGAAAAACTCGGAGAAAAATTTGGAAAAGAAATTTTTCATAAAATTGCACCAAAAAGAATGGAAAAGATAATTACAGATGCCAAGGATACAGCTGAAGATGTAATTGGAATTTATTCAGCGCTTAAAATGGTAGAAGAAGATAACAAAAAAATAGATGAAACGATCAAAAATATTGAGGAAGAAGAGGTAAAAAATTATTTTATTATAATTTATATTCATATTAATATTTAGAAAAAATTGATAAGCGAAGGTGTTTCCGTGGATGACTATTGTAGGAAAGAATGCACGGCATTGATTGAATATGATGAAAAAGAAGTTGAAAAAGAAAAGAATGAACAGGAAATTAAAAAAGGAAATAAAGGAAAAGAAATTGTAGAACAACCGGAGTTAAAAGAATCGAAGGTGGAACATTCGGTGCCAATAGAAACGAAGGCGGAACATTCGGTGCCAAAAGAATCGAAGGTGGAACATTCGGTGCCAAAAGAATCGAAGGTGGAACATTCGGTGCCAAAAGAATCGAAGGTGGAACATTCGGTGCCAAAAGAATCGAAGGTGGAACATTCGGTGCCAATAGAAACGAAGGCGGAACATTCGGTGCCAAAAGAATCGAAGGTGGAACATTCGTTGGCAAAAGAATCGAAGGCGGAATATTCGGTGTCAAAAGAATCGAAGGCGGAGCATTCTGAACCAAAAGTAACGAAAGCGGAATACCCGGAACCCAAAGTAACGAAGAATAAAGATAAAGGAATAGAAATTGTAGAACATACGGTGCCAAAAGGAACGAAGGAAGTAGGAAAAGGCGAAGAAATTAAAGGAGACAAGAAGACTGAAGAAATGAAGGAAAGCGAGATTATAGAAAGCGAAATCGAACATCATGGACAGCCGCCGGAAGCAATTCACAATACCAACGGTGTCTTAAGCAAAATATATAGCAAAAGTAAAGAACATTTGGTTGATGCTGGGAAATTTGTTGCCAAAAAAAGTTGGGAAATGGCT
This sequence comes from Pratylenchus scribneri, assembly GCA_030063045.1. Lineage (NCBI taxonomy): Eukaryota > Metazoa > Nematoda > Chromadorea > Rhabditida > Pratylenchidae > Pratylenchus > Pratylenchus scribneri. The sequence continues at coordinate 2,473 of JAQSEB010000190.1, read as the reverse complement.
TCCCATATTGGAAATACAGTAATTCAAACGGCAACTAATACAATGGCAAAGAAACAGGAAAATACATCAGATATTGGTGATACTAGTCAACCGGCTGTTTATAAAACGCCAGGCACAGCTCATATACATTTGGGGCACCAAAAATATCTTCCAAAATGAAAGGAAAATGAGGCATCGGAAGTAAATTGATCGAAGTCATCATTGAGTGAAATTCTATCGACGGATATTGATTATTAATCTATAACATTTTTACATTCCATTCTTCGGTTCAATTCATTAGAAAATCATAAATGTCAAACCGTTTATTATATTTTTATATTCTTGGGCTCATTTTATTACCATATATTACAAATGTCATCTTCCACAAAAATTATATTCATTATGAATTTATTCACATTCATTTCTCTCTAATTCTTTTAAAAATTTTGGATTACTATCTTCTTAGTTGTAGCCAATTATTGCGCAAATCAATTTTATGATCGCAAATATAGAATAAAATGATAGCTGGCATATTTCACTGTTTTACATTTTATTGAAATTGGTGTAATGTTTGTTAATCTGCAAAAAGTAAATTAACCGATGTATGTCCGTTTGTAACTTGTGGAATAAGTTGTAAGGTATTCATTTCCAGATTCCAGGTTTCAGTATTTACTATTTACTACATATAAATAAACAATATAGACCATTGGTGGAACATTTAGTAATTGGACGACTATTTGTAAAAAATGTAAAAATTAAGACTAGAAAAATAATGGACGATAAAATAAAGATAACTTAATTTGACAAAAAGTTTTTTATATCCTACTCCAATTATTCTTTTCTTTTTGCCATTTTGATCTTATTTACGATGATATTGGCTATTTTGACTGTATATTCATATTTTGAATGCCCCGTGTCCCCCATTTTTTTTAATTCTTCGCTATTCTTCTTTCTTCTCATCAGTTTTATTTCAAATTATTTCGCCTAGTCGGTTTGAAAAATAGGCGGAATACGATACCAAGGTTATTTCTTTACTTATTAATTACTTCGATTGGGTCAAAATATCAAAGACCTCAATATTATTATTTTCAAGGCACCAAAGCTCCCGATATTTTTCTTTATTTGCTCGGCCAAAATGCCCCCATATTGGGTGTAGACGATATGCCCAATCCATCTAACTTTGATCTGACCAAAGTTCACTGATCGTAGGGGAAAAGATTGTAGGGGTCAAAGTTTGTCGGGGTTGACAATATCGGGATCGGGGTTGGCACTTTTTGTCGGGTATGAACTGGGCCCCGACTTTTTAGAGATTTTTCCTAAAAAAATATTCCACCAGTGAAAAATTTTAATGAAAAATGGCTGTGTATTGAAACATTTTTAATAAAAATTTGAAAAAATTTAGTTTTTTTAATTATTGTTTTGAACATTTTAGGGCGCCGAAAGCAGGTTTTTTGATATTTTAAAATTTTTTGTGTAAAAATCTTGAAAAAGTGAAGGATCTTTTTTGGTCGATTTCGAAAAAAATTCGCGATAGTCATATAATACCTTATATATGTTACGGTTAATTTTGGAAATTGATTAATTCCGGAATTAACCCAATTTCCCATATTCGCTCCAACAAATTCACTTTTCGTTGAGTTGAATGCGAAACTGCAATAGTTTTCAGCTAAGACTAAGAGTCAACGATAAAAAAGTTATGATCATTTTAGTCATGCTGGAATATGTTGAAACTATATAAGTAATGTAAGAATGTATTCCACAGTGTGCGTAGCCAAGCTCAAAGTAAAGTTAGATTAAATTTATATGACAACAAACAGCAGAAAAATAAGCCCAACTATAAAACTCCAAATTGTCATGCAAAATACCGTTGTATCCGCTTATTAGCTTAAAAATAAAATCAAAGCACCATATCCTATCAGTGCAGCGAACTAAGCGAACCATGAGGACGGAGACGAAAAGGCAGAGCACAAGCAAGAGACCACTCAGAAATGCCAACTGGCGAAATTCCAATCAGGGACGGGCGCAATTGCGTTTTGCGTTTTTTGCGTTATTTTTGGCCCTTTCGTTGCGTTTTCCGTTTTGCGTAAAAATGGGAAAATTAACGCAAAAAAAACGCAAAAATCGGATGATTTTTAATGGATGAAAGAGGAAAGAAGGAGATAGAATGGAAAAATAATAGATTGTGTATGGAAAATTTTTGTTGAGCGGCCATTTTTAGGCCAAATTTTTCGCTGCGCGGCTGTTTTTAGGCCAAATTTTTCGCTGCGCGGCTGTTTTTAAGCCAAAATTTTCGCTGCGCAGCTATTTTTGACTTAAATTTTCCCCTGTTGGGGCCATTTTTTTCGTCATATTTTTCGCTGCCGCGGGCAATCTTTTACGGAAAGAAGGATGATAGCAAAATGATAGTTGTCCAACCCTGGTTGCCGTTGCCGATGCCGACTATGCTCGGCTTCCGGCCTCTGGCATTCTGATCCTTGCTTCCTTTTAATTAACA